>JAVJIF010019848.1:0-71777 GCA_038442645.1 Agave tequilana | reverse complement strand
AGCCACAGAGCAAACTGACCAACTAGAGGGATGGATCCTGAATGTGGATGAAGCTTCAAACAGTAAAAAAGGCAGGCATCGGGATTGTCCTCATCACTCCAGAAGAATCCATCATCAAACAGTCCTTTACCCTCAGCTTCTCGGCGGCCAACAATGAAGCAGAGTATGAGGCAGTCCTATCTGGACTCCAAGCGGCCATCACACTTGGGGTCACAGGGCTCGAAGTTCAATGTGACCCCTCACTAGTGGTCAACCAAGTCAGCGGCAAATACGTAACAAGAGATGCTCGGATGGCAGAGTATCTACAACTTGTTCTTAGACTAAAGCTCAAAATCCCCCGATGCGGCTTCAAATGGGTCCCCCAATCCGAAAATAATCATACCAACTCGCTCGCCAACTGGGGGCGCCACGGAGTTCCAGTTTAAACGGGAAATCCCCGTTGAGCACATCGCCAATATAGCATCTAGCAACCAACCGGAGAGGTCCTACGCCTCGATACTCACCAGGGTGGAGGGACCCCATCATTGCCTACCTGAAAAACAACGAAACACTTCCCGAGAAAGGGCGGAGGCACGGAAGCTCCAGCACTTGGCTACCAGGTACACACTCTCAGGGATGTCCTATACAAGAAATCTACCCGAGCTCCACTCTGACACATATTTGAGATGTCTCGGACCAGACGAAGCTCAAAAAGTGATGCAGGAAATCTATGATGGTGATTGTAGGAACCATGCGAAAGGATGACTCCCTCGCCTACAAAGTCATCAACCAAGGGTACTATTGCCCAAGATTTGATGACGCCGTGAAGAAGTGCCCGCATGCCAGATGTTCTCTCCAGCGTCCAACATGCCGAGCACTGATCTCCACACCTCGCGCAGTCCTTGGCCCTTCATGCAATGGGGGCTGCATGAAGGGCTAGACGTGATTGTACCACTCCCCTAGCGCAGCCTCAGTTGCAGTTCCTACTGTTAGCCACCGACTATTTCACCAAATGGGTCGAGGCAGTGCCACTCTCCGAGGTCACCGGGCAATAGATTGTCAAGTTCCTCTGCAGAACATAATTTGTCGTTTTGGGCTCCCTCACACCATCTCCGACAACGGAACGAATTTTTGCCAACAAGTAGACAGCTTCTGCTCCAAGTATAAAATCACCCATCGATTATCCTCACCTTATTATCCTCAAGGCAATGTCCAGGCTGAAATCAGTAACTGCACCATCCTCGCAACTTGTGCAAAAGTTTGGACAAAGTTAAAGGCAAATGGGCGGAGAAACTTCCTGGAGTGCTATAGGCCTACAGGACTACCAAACGCGTCCCGACCGGCGAAACTCCGTTCTCGTTGGCATACGGAACACAGGGCGATCATCCCGATCAACATCAGCATGCGACACTCACTCCGAGTGGAAGAAGTGGTCTAAGACCAGAACAATGCTTACTCGCTTGAGCTGGATAACTCGGAGGAAAGACAACATGCCCAAATCCACGTCGGGGCCTATCCAGCAAATTCGAGCCGCAAACCACAAGAAGGTGAAGTCTAGAGAATTCAAGTCGGAGACCTAGTCCTTAAGTGTGTGATTCAGACCACGCGACATAAGGATCAAGGAAAGCTGAGACCCACTGGGAGGATCCCAACACCATCATCTCTCGGGGAGGCAAGGGGTTTATACACTTGGCCGATCAAGATGGAAAACCAACTCAAGAGGCAACGGGACTCTTTTCACTTAAAGCGATATTATGTAACACTCAATGAAAAGATCATTTTTTCTGCTATCTTAATTGTGTTTCATCAAACTCTGATGTCTGCCCCCAGTACTATGCACACTCTCAGCAGCCTATACGGGTCCTCACCCAGAGGGAGTCTCCTGAAAGATGGAGGCTCGTCACGTTGGATGCTCGAAGTCAGCCTATAATAGGACATGCCCAAATGGCCACCCGAGCGAGTCAACAGTCTACCTCGGGTCATACCTCAGCACCAACATGACAACACAACTTCGAAGCCGAGGCTTCCCATTCAGGTAACATTCGCAGGTACCATTGTGGAACGAACCCGTCGGGACAATATTCAAAATCGTTCTGAACGCTTCGGAAGCAAAACAGCTCCCCGACCAAACGCAACAAGGCAAGATCCAAACAATGCTACATTAAAAAATTCTCTGCTTTATTATAGAGTTTTTTCAATTACATTCATCACTTTACAAGCATGGTTACATCTAACAAGGGTAATACAAATCTGTTATATGTGTCCTTCCTGAGAGAAAAAAATCAGATACCCCAACAACGTCCGAAAGACGGCTCTTGAACAAGCAATCCACCAGGACCAAAAGGGCAAGGACACAGAGAACTCCCTGAAACCACTAGCAAGGGAGACCGCGCCTCGAACTGCAGACTGAAGCCTGCAAGGTGAGGAGGACATCGATGCCAAGACCGTCGCTCTGAAGAGGAACTCAGAAGCGGGGGCAGCCGAGGCACAGCATCCCATAAGAAGCAGAGACGGTCGGTCCCCCGAGATCGGAACCGTCATCGAGCACCCTTATGCTCCCTACTCTATGTTCACTGCAAGAAAAGAAAAGGAGGTCAAGTCCTAACCCCCGCCCTGCCTATTCAGGCCAAAGTCCAGATATGCATACCAAACAAGAGCTAGAACATCTCTGTCTTTTCTGACAGTCAGGCCTCGTCAAGAAAGCTGAAACTACTTGACGAGCCTATCACGAAAACCGAAACTCCTTGACAAACGGACTCTTGAACCTTAAGAATTCAACAACCATTGCCATCCTCTCCCTCTCCTACCTCCACCGAACGAAGAAGGAGACATCACCGTCCACATAACAATGCAAGCTTCTGGCAGCAAGAAACCTTCAAGAAGAAGCTCAGATCTATCCTGAAGAGTTTCGCGCTATTTATAGAGAGGAAAAAAAGGCCCTAGCGTCAACCACTCAGAGTTCTAATCTCCAAAGAAGACGAAGAGTCACCCGATCAACAACCTACACGTGTCGCGGCGATTTCGATTCAAACAATCAGGCCGATACGCCGCACTTTCCTCGAACGTTGCGAACTCCTCGAAAAGTGGCAAAAAATTGACGACGCTACCGCAGATGCGACACACATTTAAGGCTCTGTCAGCTTGTAGAGACATGCAAACTACTACAAGACAAAACTGAAGTGACAGCAAATCAACCCGAGTCCAGGCCCAGAGTTCACTTCTTTATCTGCTCCTCTTTCTATCAGAGTCCTCGGGACTATAGCCCCCGAGGGAGAGTTTCCGACCTCCTTCAAAGAGAGAGAAGCAGAGGGGGCATCTGTAGTAGTAAGTTTTCGACCTCCAAGAGATCACGCCACATATCCATCCATCACCAAACAGAGGCGCGCGAGTGTGGTTGCTTCCAGAACCTCCAAGCGAAAGCTCTCGTTCAATTCAAACTCTGAGCAGTTCGGTGGTTAGAAAAAAGAGATAAGATTAGTCATGAGCATCCCTATCTATAAGCCGAATCCCCATTTTGAACTTGGCAAGTACAGCTTGAGAACAAATCAACCGTACCAATAGCTGAACGTAGATTACCAGATAAGGATGGACTCATGCTCAAACCAATTCAAATCTGGATGTTTAGCTCTAACCGCCTCGGTGATAAGTGGTTAAGTATTTAAACAAAGATGGACTTTGTAGCCTTATCTAACAGACACAACCTGTATAAACAATAGGTCCCTTCCAACGCGGAGGAGGACGATCAACTAAGCCCTAGCACACCAAAGAAGACCATTGTAATCACCATTATTATAGTGAAATTTCTCTCTCCGTGATTTTCTCTCATTTGGGTTTTTACATAATTCTCTGTGTATCCGTTTGCTTTTCTGTAATTTGATTATACACACTCCATTATTTTGGGGTGTGGATTAATTCCTTAAGAAATTACTCACAACAATGGTAAATACCTCTCTCTCTCTCTCTCTCTCTCTCTCTCTCTCTCTCTCTCTATATATATATATATATATATATATATATATATATATATATATATATATATATATATATATATATATATATATATAAAGTCCAAAACGAGAAAATAGCATAAGCGAGTGTCATATGAGTTTCCTTTGCGAGTTGATCAAGTATCACAAAAGTCTCAGAAATATGTCCTTGCAGTATAATGTCGGCAACGTTTTTCTTTTTCTTTGAATACAGTGTGATGTCGATGTCTAAAACTACTTTCCCCAAACCATGTTTCCAGTAACTATGGTTAAAAAACACCATGAAATGACTATCTTCCCCATTTCCCTCTTCTTTTCATCAAACTCGACCTTCGTCTCCCATCACCACACCATGAAATAGACACGACCTTGATCCTTGAAGAAATCCTCATGGAGACCGTCCTGATTGCCTCTCAAATCCCTCCACAAATTCAAGTGGGCATCAAATCGTAGTTCCTTCTCATCACCCATCACTATTCCAAAGCAGTTACTATCTGGGTGGACCTGAATCAGGTGTCAGTTAATGTCTATTTTGTTTGGGGAGAAGGAGATGGGAGCAGAAAGAGTAGATTGCAGTTTTTTTCCTTATTTTTCACATTATCGGCTATAGACAAATTATCTTTATGGTGCAGAGAGCTATATCTATATACCGGTTGGGGCCTCAAGCCATATATGTGAAGTTTGATTTCTCTGAAGAAATTCATACTATTATGAGGTTTGGTCACTTAAGAGGATATGTTGATCATGAAATCATTGAGTTTCCAATGATCAAGACGCAACACAATGGGATATAGATTGGGAGATAAGGAAACGGGTTATGCTTTGTGGGTCTCTATGGCGAGCAGCTGAAGGTGTGGACACTTCCAGGGAAACATGAGAAAGAGTGGATGACGGAGCTTAATTGTATTATTATGGAGTCTAGGTGATTTGATTTTATCCATCATTAGGTGCCACTCTCACTCAGATTAAGAGTGGTATTTGCATGTAATCTCAAGGAAATGTCACAACATGAAATTTGTCAAATTGGGTCAAAGACAAAATATAGTCACTTCGGCATATCATTATTTCCCTTTTCACCTTGCTCATTTGATTTTTTAGAGAACCAAACCAACTTCTAAAGCAATAACTAGGCAAACATAGTAAATAATATAGATCAAAACCCATCATACCCCTACTTCCGCTAGTCGATTTTTTTTCGGGGGTGGGGTGGGGGGGTGGTGGTAATGAATTGGGGAGTAGAGTAGACATGCTCTTATCAATCCATTGAAGGTAATTCGGTCTATCGACCTTCTTTCCATTGCAAAACAAACAAGGACCACCAATGAATGGGTTTTGTCCTAACTTGAATGATTTTAGGTGTAAAAATAGAATTATGAAGATTTCAGGGGTGAAAAAGGAATTAGCAAAGATTTCAGGTGTCAATATGAAAAAAATCCTTGTTCTTTTGATGTTTGAGAGAAATCAATATATTAAAATTATGAATTTAGTCATTAGTAACTATAACTCATGACATTTTCTTTTATAACTCTAACAATGTTGCGCTTTAATGTTTTATTCTTTCACTACATGCTCCAAACCAAGATAAAGGGGGGTTGCATTAAAATGTAAACAAATATATATGACATGAATTCTAAAGATTATTCATTGCGGCATCCCCAGTTAAGTGAGGATATGACTCTTAAAAGAACTGAATGGAAGAAAATGATTCATGTACCTAACATTAGGATGAAGGTTCTATTGTTGTTGTTGTTCTACATCAGAGTATCTTTTAACTCAAGGACGGAGCCAAAGGAGTCACCCCTGAATTATCACAAGAAATCATCTCCGCTATTTTAGTACTTCCAATTAGAAATATTTTTGATAATATCAATCTATTTAACCAATTGTATAAGTGCTTAATAATTTAGTAGCAGCAAGGTTCTAAATATCGGATATCAAGATCGTATCAGATGGAGTTTTTTCATATCGGATATCCGATATCCGGGGAGATAAAAGGTATACGCGCGCATATCGGGCATTCATATCGGACACTACATATAATGAAATATTGATAACTAAAAATTGATTTAGTGTCACATATATCTACCTAATAAAAATGATGTAATATGCAACAAAGACAGTAAAAAATAATGTACAATTGCACGCAGTCATGCAATAAATAAATTTTGCAAACGATATGGCGAACAATTTTCTCATATCGTATCGACAACAGGCAAAAAAAGAGATATCGGCTGATATCTCGGCGGACTCGGACGATATTTAAAACAGGGAGTAGCAGTCGCAGTGGGATAGCAAAACAAGGGTGGTGTTAGACATTCCCATTAAACTTTCAATTACAAAGGCACCTGATATTAAAGTTTTTGTTTTTTAAAAACAATCATTTTCCTTATAAACCTTCTATCTAAAAAGGAAAGAATAATTTATTTCAATCTTTATTATTTTGAAAAAATAAAATATATTACCCAAATTTATCATCCACCAAATAAATCTTATGGCTCTAATATCTCTCCTCTCTAAATATATAAAATCTCATGATTTGCTTCTCTTCTCTTTCTCTGCTCCTTCATGGTTGCAATCAATAACCAATGTTGTCGAGGCGCAAAGCGCACTGCGAGGCATGAGGCACAAAGCGCAATCAAGGCACAACGCCTCACTTCATTGAGGTGCAACTGGGTTTTTATTTTTTATTTTGTTAATTTGAAAGATTATAATAAGATTAAAGATAAAATCATAGAATACACAACAAATAACAAGTTAACAATTAAGATCATCAATAAAACAAGAGCATTGTGCGTACCTATTATCATCTATAACAACATAAAGATCAACTTAACAACCTAATAACAAATTATTAATAATTATTATGAAATACTAAAGTGAAACGAGTAACAACGCAAGATAAATAACCACAAATTCACATATTCATTATGTTTGATAAATCTCAAAATCATGAGACTCACAAGTCGCAAACTACTAATTATCTAAACAAATCCTTAAGATAAGACATCTAAGACAAGTAAGTTACGAACAACGATAGTACCAAGGTGAGTATTGAAACTCCAAAATAAACCAAAATAAAAATAGAAACAACATAACAAGTCTCAAGGCTAAGAAGTCGTAAGATTCATAACTCAAAATACATCAATAAGATGTTAAACTACTCATCATCTTCATCCCCCAACTCAAACTTCGTTAGTGGGTCACAGACCTGCTTTACCCAATTGTGGCCCAAAAAGGCAGGCATTGTGAAGTGCACGCCCTGCACCTCGCACGAGGCGCGCGAGGCGCAATCGGGCGCGCGCCTCGCGTCGCCCGTGCGCCTCGCCTTCACTGCAGGGTGCATGTGTGCGCGTCGCCTCGCCTCGCCTCGCGCCTCATGTGCGTGCCTCGTTGCGCATTTGACAACACTGCTAATAACGATAAAAACATAGCCCTTAATCTCTCAATAATACTGTAAGTGATTTGAATTTATGCTAGTCATGGTATGAGTGATACTTGGAACATCTATTCAAGTACATAAGAATTCATTATATAATTTTAATGTAAAGTGTTACTCATGTTTTAATGATCCACCTTACCATTCTCTTCAAATTATTGACTTTTATTCTAAATCATGAATACTTCAAAAGTTTTAAGCAACTTTTATGCACTTATGAGAGAGATCATGTCTTAGCGAGTATTGTTTGGAATCATAAAGATTTATTAATGAATAACTCATTAAAATAATTATATTTAACTATATAAATATCTTAAAATTTTCTTAGTAAGCTTTGGCCCACCCAAGAAAGAATTCTAGCTCCATCCCTGTTTTAACTAGAACTAGATGTCTAATGAAAAACTAGAATTAGGTATTTATTTATGATTACAATTTAATTTGCACAAGTAATTATAATCCCATCTAGTTGAATTGGTATTCAATTTATAGTTACGATATTCGCGTGCGCACATGTGTATATACATAATAATATATAACTTTTGCATATATACATCTATATCCAATGTAAGTTTAAGTATACGTTTACATAGTATATCATTTGTTAAACCCGTCAAAACCCGCCCAAGCCCGCCCGACCGGCATAAAACCTAAACCGACCCGAAACCCGACGGCCGGGTATCAAACCACTCCAAATCCATCCCGAACCCGATCGAATGAGTTTACATTTTCTTCAAACCCCGCTCAACCCGACCAGTGAACACCCCCCCGATCGGCGAGTTTTCATTTTCTTCAAAACCCGCCCAACCCGACACGTGAACACCGCTATGGTTACCAAGGCAGGACACGAAAGTGGGATACGAGTCATGAAATGGATACATGTACGCCTTCCCAAAAAACATGGAACATATATGTATATTGATATGTACATGTACATGTGTGTATAATATTCTCAGTTCCTTGTGTCAAAATTAAAATCACAAGTCACAAAACATTCAAACTAAGTAAAGAATCTTTATAAATAATTTCAAGAAACAAGTATTATAAAGAATGAGCTGTTTGATAAATTTAAAAAACAGAGAAAAATTTAAATACAATCTTTACATACATTCTCAGTGGAAGTTCTTCATTCAGCAATTATTTTTCTAAATTTCTATATCTTAAGAAAGTATCTTAAATCAAACTGTACTTTAAAAAAAATCTCTTATTAAAGGTAATTAATTTTCCTTACACAACACACACACCACACACACACACACACACACACACACACACAGAGAGAGACATACATACATACAACACATACAACAATTCAGGCACACACGCATGCATACACACATAGCAAAAGCCAATGTCCCTTGATGAGTTTCTCATACGAGTTGATCAAATATCATGGAAGTATTGGGAACGTGTCCTAACAATATAAATACATGTCAGAAATGCCTTTTTATTAAAAGGGGTATGCGAGGTATCTGAAACTATTTTCTGAGACACGAGTGTCCCATCTACACATAGAAGTGACAGGTAAAATTGTCTAGACTCTAGAGAGTAGTTCGCTTGGTACAGCCTCTTTCCCAGCACTAGCAAGATAACATTTTAAGGGAATATTGGTTAGTACTGCTTAGTTTTGGATCTACGGTAAGAATAAGAACAAAGTTACAAACATTTAGGTTTCATCTCTAGGACAATTCCAAGGAAAGTGTTGATAACTCAGTACATAAGAACTACTATTGAAGTTGTCAATACTCAATACCTTTAGCAAGGTACCATTTTAACGAGAGGCAGGTTACTGTCTAGTTCTGTGACAATCATATATCTATATCTACACACACACACACACACACATAGACACACACACACACACACACACACACACACACACAGATATATATATATATAGGTGGTATATCTAGAGAGGAGTCCAAGATAGTGATGACTGCTCAAATTAATTAATTAATACCAAGGAGTTAAAAGAGATAAGTTATCAGTACCTGAAGCCCAGAGAAAACAACAGAGAGAACGTAACTGTGAAGCACCATTGAAACATAGATGGTACTCGCCATGCTTCCGAGAAATCCTAGTGTGAAAGGAAGTCTCTGCCATAAACACAAAAGAACAGATATAATCAGCAAATTTCATCGGATTTACTGCATGATACAAGTAAGAATATATTTGATCTTGAATACTATAAAAATCTGAAAACCATACTTGAGAAAATATTTAGGATATATGTTAGTTTCCAAACCAGTTTATGGACAAAACAGATTTTAAGTTAATAATGACAAAAAACAGCCATAGATTGAAGAGAAAATTTGCATGCCCTTTCACCCTTCAATGCTTTGGGGCAGTTCATTTTTCAGGGTAAACCGTAATACTAGTGAGGTGATGGGTTCTATTAATGACAAAGAAGATTTTGAATCTTGCCAAAATCTCAATTGCAATACCAGAAGCTATACCAATAAATAAGTACTCTTGGGTACTTATTTATGCTCTCTGCCATAAGTGAGAGATGCAAATTTGATGGCAGGGAAGTAAGAAAAAAAGAAGGCAGCCTAAAGAAAAGTTACAAAAAAAAATTTCCCTCTAAACTAAAGGCACAGAAAATAATGTCTTTGACTTCTACAAGTCTTCGCCAGCCTCAAACCAATTTTAGTGCCAAATTCTTCCAGAGTTGTCCTCCTAGGTTTTAACTGTCAGATTCGTGTCTCAAGCACTTTTTTATGCCCACTTCACCATTCTCAGTCCCTCAAGATTGGTTGACTTTGCTCAACCAAATGCATATACACTTCAATCTGGCGTCTAAGTAAGGTATGTTTATATCATGACATTTAACCAATTCTCAATAAGAAATAATCATTAATTAATTTTAATGATTCTTTATTAGTCAACATTTTTTTTCCTTCTAAAGTCATCCAATATTGTGAAAGCTGCCTAGTGCCAAAGACACAGACTAATCTGGATATAGGTACAACTCTAAATTAAGAGGAAACCCAATTTTAACCCAAATGAACCACAAACAAATACAGATGTAACCAAGAATTTAAACAGAAGGCCAATTGTATGAAAAAGAACAGGTCACAGAAGAGAAAAAGTTAGTTAAAGCGTGAGAAAAAAGTTTCTAGGTCCTAATTCTCCTATATATCTTACATACATGACTCTCTATTATGGGAAGGGGAGACGAAAACCCTAGCCGCCGCCGGCTCCCTTCATCCCCTACTTCAAATCCTAAAAATCCCCCAAGGATCCCAATAGTCACCCCCACCCTGCACCTCTCTCTTTCTCATCTAAGCCCTCTTTCCCTCTTCTCCTTTAATTTGCCCCTCCTAATTGAGGTGGAGTCAATGCTGGCGGTTGATACACGGGATCTGGCGAAGGCAAGCAAGCTGATCCCTAAATAAGTGATGATGGATGTTGTATAGGGGTGGCCTTGCATCTGTGTTGAATACTAGCAATAGTTCAAGATGGTAGTGGAATAATAATAAGGTTATGGGAGGTTCCCTAGTAGCCTTCCCCCCAATCTTATTCTTCCTCCTTCATAACTCCATGATCCCCAAAAGTTTCCAAGAAACTCCAACATCAGACCTATACATCCTTTTTATTCTTTTCCCTAATGCACTCTTTTCCATTTCCTTTTAGTACTTTCTTTCCACAAGTGTGTCATGAGAATCTCTGGAACTCTCTCCTCTCACAAAAACTCATGGAATCCATGTCCACTTGCGACTCTTCTCCAGCCCCTTGATTTACATTTTGTGCTTCCGATATGGCTGAGTACTAGTTGATTTCATGTGGATTGTTCCCTATTTAAGAGATTCACATACCTCTTGCCTGACCTCATCAAATTCCTATGATAACTGTCAAATTCAATTACAATGCTAAATTAGGTTAGATTTGTTGTTTTTGCTACATCATGCATGGATAAACAAAGTGTACCTTGTTTTCATTAGTCTCCAATATAAGGCAAAATATCTTCCGATGGTCTATTTGTTGTGCTATGAGTTGCAATTGATCACCCCGACACTTGGTGCATCCAGCCATCACCATAAAAAAATAAATAGTTTTTACCACAACTATGGCATATTCAGACATAGCTGTTAAATATGGAAGGTTTCGACAACGGGTCCAACATATGTAGCCGTGGTAAAAATGGAGGGTTTTGACCATGATGTTTGGCATATCGAGTTCATGGTAATGATAGAGAGAGACATGGAGAGAGTGATCATTGAGTTTCTGTGGAATTCCAGTCAAGGTTCTAAATATCGGGTTCATATCTTTGGGCTTTTGCATGTCAGGAGCAAATATCAAGCGATATATCGTGGAATATGGGATCACATCATATGTCCATGTCAGATGTTCTCTATGTATAGATTTTGAAAACTAAAAAAAAGGCAATTATAAAGTTCTACACGTGATCTATTTAATGAATATGTCACAACATGCATAAAAAGCATTCAAGTACAATAGATATGAGCACAATGAAATAAAATAAACTCACAAAAAAAAAATTTTTTGGGGGGGGGGATTCAAGATATAATTTCAATCAATTCAAAATTTATATAGCATAAAATCATGATAAGCTTGCCACTTACTAGAGATGGATGAATGAAAGAATAAAAGAACTAAATCTTCACTCACTCTAGATTTAAGTCTTTGAGTAAGAGACTTGCAAAAGCAAAAGATATGCATAAGATGACAAAAAACATGTTTAACTCAATACATAAACATAGCTATAGAAAACATTACATTCTAATCCCCAACTTACCTGTAACAACATAGATAAACAACATATATAAACAATAAAAATTAATCATCATAAAATATAAATATTTAATAACACCCTCAAATCTCGAGTTCCAAAGTTAATAATAGCATAATGTAACAACACAAGAAAAGGCATCATGAATTGTTCCAAGTTTCTAAGGATAAGTACTAACCATGTCATAAGAAAGTTATGACACATAAACAATAAATACTAGCAAATTCCAACCAAACTATAACCAAAAATAGAAAGGACCAACCCCAAAACCATGGTTCGAAATCTCAAAATCGAAATTGGAATCGGCTGGCAGTTTTAGGTATCGGAATCGGCTATATCGGCCATTTCATCTCGGTGATATCGGTCTCGATCAAAAAAATTAAAAATATTTAATTTTTTTGAAATAATTAGTAGCATTTTGACATATAATTTTAAAATAATTGACAAATTTTGAATCACATTATAATACAAAGCAATTAATGCAAAGACATAAATTAATATAGCATTTTCAAAAATATTACAATACAATTAATCTAACAAACTAATTATATTCTACTTAATTATATTCATGACAATCATTTTCTAACATTTCTTCAAATTAATTAGTTGACTGTTTTCATGGCAACCACTTTGTAACAAAAATTTAACAATTTTTTCTAACAAAGTAAGTAAACAATTAACCTAACAAACTAATGTATAATCAATCTTAACAAACTAATTATATTCTACTTAATTATATTTATTACAATTATTTTCTAACATATAATATTCTACTTAATTATATGCATTACAATTATATTCTACTTAAATAAGATTCTCTAAGGCTCGAGAATAATCATTGTACCTACGAGGCACCGAAAGCGATATAAGGTTTGACACCACTGCTTTGTGAGTCAGATTAAAAGATCGATGCAATCCAAGCAACAATACATGATCGTTGTCAACTAACTAGTCAAGCTTTTACGTTGCATAATTGAGAAGATAATGCTGAATTTGATGCGGTTTGGCAAAAGTTATGTTGAAATCAATCGAAATTGGCCAGATCGATCGATATCTGCTCATTTCGGTTCGATCGATTCTGACTAATTGCGGCCGATTTCAATTAAATACCAATGATTCTATCTGGAAATCGAAATCAGTCGATTCTTCGAACCATGCCTAAAACCCAATTTGTGAAGTTTGCAGTCCCGACCAAATTCAGATTGAAATTCCCCAATTTGGTGAAATAAGAGTACTAGTTTTAGCTGAAAAGTGGGACTCAAACCTTATCTATTAAAAAAACCTTAAAAAATGATCCAATATCAGCCAATAGTGGACCGCTTCATGCTAGCCAATATATTGGCCAATATCGGCCCTATATGAGCACAAACCGATACAACCGATAAATTTCATCATATTGTATTGATTGGCCTTCAAACCGATATTGCCGATATTTAGAACCATGATTCTAGTGATCATGCTTGACATAGCTAATAATAGTTGAATTCCGATGGAGATCCATTGGCTAATGGATGATCCAATTTTGATGGTGTCTCAGTGATGTTAGCAAGTGATTGTTGAATTCTAATGGTGTTTTGGTAATGATGCAGCTCATTGAGGTATTGCCCATTATGCAAACATGTCACTGATCGTTGAGATGAGTGTGTGTTTCAAAATGTTATTGCTTGTGTCCCTTGAGAGATTTTGTTGTGGGGATATGTCTTAAAGGCATTGTCTAACTTGTATGTGTATATTTTCCTCTTTATTTCTCCTTTATGTGGGGCTACGGCTGGAGAGTTGTCTAGTATTGGAAGAGCATCTTCCGTACAAGGGAATGAATTCAGAAGCATGGCTTCTGAATCTCTGTTGTCGATGATGTAATAATATTTTGTGAACTTTGGTCACTACCAATAGCCAAAAAAGAAAATTGATTCCATTACAGAAATATTGATGTCATTATCATCATCATACAAGAGTCTTTCCATCAACATGGAGTCAGTTATGGAGGACAACTCTATATTGAGAAGACTCCATGGGATTTTCTAGATCTATCTTTTTCAGAATTTTGTTTTTTAGTAATATAATATATGATATGTTGCCATATAACAAAGTCAACTTTTTATAGTTTAGCACATTGTGTTTATCGTACTCCAACATGAGAGAAAACCCAAGTAAACAACTATTTCCCTCCAACTATACCGCTAATTCGCTAAAAAGAAATCTTATAAGAGTTTTTGCATGGCCAAGCTCAGTCCATGACACCAACAAAACAACATAAACAAAACAGCCCAATCACAAGTAAATACAATAAAAGTTCTAGTGAAGATACCTCTCTTGACATCATGTGTGCAAGCTGATTCCTAGGACCTTTAAGAGCAAAGAATGAGCCGACAGTCATGCCACACCCAAGAGTAAAACAGATAGCGAATTTCTGGGGCACCAACACCATGGCAGGAAGAAAAACGGTGAAAGCAATGAAAATAAAGAACACACCGCTGGCAAGGAGCAGGCCAAAGTACATGAGAGACTTTCCAGATGGAACATTGCTAGTAGCAGTGTTGAAGCTCCCAGGAAGTTCCCTCACACCTTTGGAAACTCTATCAAATATCAAAATAACAAATAGAAAAATTGATCAATGCCTGAGACTTTATTGGTGCTTTAAGAAAAGACAATTTGACAAACTGTTAAAAGAAACTAGCACTAAGAAATTAGTTGTCATGCATCATGGTTCTCTTAATAAATATTCAATGTGCAAAAATTAATCTCAGGTGAGATTTATAATCTCTTACCAATAAAACAAGAGAAATAGCTCAAAGAAAAGAAAAAGAAAAAATATTTCCATGTGCCAGCAAGTCCCCATCAATTTAACTTAACATCTAAATTTAAATAGAACTACGAGTTAAACAAGGACTCCTTAGTGCTCAAGTTAGCTAATATTTATTTGATCATTTGCATGCAAACTTACATTACAGAACTCCCAGACCAGGTGGCAGCCACATAACAGAATAAAGGACATTTCCATCTCCCAATGCATCACACAGACAAACAAAAAGACATTCATAAAATTGCATGAGTATCATGTGTATCATTAACAAGGTTTTATCTTACAAAATTCAAATAGAGCATCTCTGGCACACTTGCATGGTATAAACCTGTTTGGCAAACTTGAAATGCTGCAAGCAAAGTTTTTGACTACTCTAAATTATATTTCACTTTAAATGAAGAAGTCAATCACCCTCAAGAACAGCTATAAACTGTAGAGTCATTGAGCATCTCAAGAGGTTTTGTTGCCCAGATTATACTCCTTTGTGTCGTTAACTCGAGTTGCTTCATGAGCAGAAGAAAAATGCCATAAAACAAGCTAGATATTAAAACCAAAATAAAGAAGATAGAAGGTTGAGAACTTACAAACCATGTTTAAGAATATTGTTGAAAGATTGCAAAATGCAAATCTTGTGAAGAATGTTCAAACTTTGAAAACATGTTTAAACCTATTATGCAAAGATTGGATTGACTTGAACAGAGAAAAGATTCTTCTTCTTCGCCAACTCCTACTCCCACAACGAATCATCTCCTGCCAAAAACCAAGTAATAGCTTCCATTCAATCATCACCATCATTCGAGCAAATCAATCTGATTCAAGTTGAAGCTGATTCCATGTCTATGCAAGTTGATGACCTATTGAGCCATCACGACTTAAGGTAATCCCTCTAGTTGCATAAAGGGCTGCTACAAATCCCCATACCCACACTAAAATATAGCCATCGGACCTATTTTGAGCTGGTTCTGACCCAAACCCGACCAGGACCCGTAAACATACCTGCTTACGAGTGGGTATGCTGGATATAAAAGCTAGATCCGTTCATAAAATCAGGTAGGGTCTGGATAAGACCCAATTCAGACCTAGCCTTTTTCGATTTAGTCATTGGGCAGCACTGGGTACTGACTATATTACGCGACCAGGATATGGACCAGCTAAAATACTTGTCTTAAATAAAAAATAAATAATACCAATATTACTAAGCAGACTTTCGTTACATTTGACCAATTAGCTAAAACAAATCAACTTATTAAAAGTTACAACATCAATTATTATATAACCCTTTAACACTCTAATCTTAGGAATGAAAAAAAACGAAGCCTGCTTCATCTTGTGTTTGTCTTTTGGCTCTGGTAAATAAGTTTTATATTAGTTTTGCTCTCCAATTACATTAGTTTTTAGGAAATTTCAAAATTTTCTTGAATACAGTATTTTAATGCTTGCTAATTATCTATTTTTTTCCCTTTTTTGGTGATTGTCTTGATGTTGTAATATATGTTGGTCCTCTTGGGAAAATATAAATATATCCAAAATAATCGTCCCAGACCCGACCTAAACCCACCTCGGGCATGCCTACGACGTGTAGGGTCTTTATAGTAAATACCCTACCTGTTTATCTAGTGGTAATAGCGAATATGTACCCAACCTATACTGCACCAGACGTGTTCATAATAGGGTCTCTTCTGGGTTCAAAAGTGGTACTCGTAAGGGGTTCAGGTTCGGGTTCATAGCGGTACCCGGCTTACCTGACCTGATAGCAACTGGGGTTGCATATATCTCACCTTCAGAGACATTTTCATCTACCATACAACTTGTGTCATCCCACCACGGAGTTTGTGAGTGCAAACACAATTAGTGCAGTCAATTCAAGAACTTCTTTATACCATTTACCAAGCTATTGCTATCACAACAGTTCTTTCAAAATATTTACATCATTAAAGGAACATTTTGTGGTCTTCATTGTCCGCTTGTTACGACTGTATAGCAGTATGTGCCAAAGTAGATCTCGAGGATGAGATTTGCACAACGAGAAGAAGATTGATATGACCTGTATTAGGTTAATTTTTTAGTTTAATTAGACTTTTTTACTCTTTTTAGGACTTTAATTTAATTTTTGAGCAATAGATAAGATGATATTCTATCCGACCTTGTAGGAGTTTGTTTGAGTTAACTATTTAGCAAGTTTGGATAGATTAGGATTCTATCTTTTTGTTTCAAATATCATGTTTCAAGTTATAAGTTTCAAAATTTAAATCTGGATTAGTTGGGATTTTTGAAATTTTAACACAGTTAGTTATTAAAGATTTGATTAGTTCATTTTTATTTGATTTTATCTTCTAATTTATAGAGCCTATTAAAGACTGAAATTCAATAAAATAAGAAAGTGAATGAGAATGATTGATTTTGTTTGGTAAGGTTGAGGCCTTATTATTCCTTTCCCACATCCACATCTCTTATCTCATATTTACTTCTCCCACAGCTGCAATAATTGGGTTTCATGAAATCTGAGATGTTTTTTTCTCAATAAGGTTTTAATTCAGTCAAACCTTCAAACAAGGTTCTAGGTATCGGCCGATACGGATATCGGTTTGGGGCCATACCGATATGACATGATGAAAAAAATCGGTTGTATCATTTTGAGCCGATATTGGTCGATAAAGCTGATATATGAGCTGATACATATCAGCCCAACATTGCACTTTCGTTTTCTTGAGTTTTCTTTCTTAACAAATCAAGTTTGAGATCGCTCATTCTACTTTTGCTATCATTTGGTTGAAACTTTGTGACTATTTATTGTTTATGGTGTTATGTAACTTTCTTAAGACTTAATTTTAGTACTTTTTGTTAGAAACTTGGTACAATCCGCTATACTTTTTTTTGTGTTATATTATGCTATCATTAGGAACTTAAGATTTGAAAATACTTATTAATTAATTTATAGTTTATGATGTTCTTTAATTATTATTTTTTTGGTATATGCGGTTTGAGGGTAGGTTGAGAATTGAAATGAGTAATATTTTTTATATCTTGTTTTGTTTATATATATGTTTTGTAATTCTCAAGCATTCTATTGCTTTTTGCAAGTAAGTCTCTTACTCAAAGATTTAAATTTAAAGTAAGGATTTCATCTTTTATTCTTTTTTTCATGAATCCAATTCCAGTTATAAGTTTATTTTATTGAGCATATAATAAGGAGCAGATATCGGAAGTTAATTTTATTGCATTGAGCATATATCGCTTAAACTTAAATGGTTTAAGTTTATTTTATTGAGCATATATCACATACAATAAGGAGCAGATATCGGAAGTTAATTTTATTGCATTGAGCATATATCGCTTAAACTTAAATGGTTTTCATGCATGTTATCACATATTTATTCAATAGATAGCAAAGAGAACTTTATATTTACCTTTAAGTTATCAATATTTTTATATATTGAATATCTGATATGAACATCCGATATGATCCCATATCTCCGATATATTGCATGATATCCAGTATCTAATATGAAAAAACCCAAACCAATATGAACCTGACATCCGATATTTAGATCCTTGCCTTCGATCATTTATGTAGAGCCTCTTCCAAAAGACAGTATGGAATTTGATATGAAGTCAAACAAGTTAATTTGGAAAGGAGCATATATCGCTTAAACTTAAATGGTTTAAGTTTATTTTATTGAGCATATAATAAGGAGCAGATATCGGAAGTTAATTTTATTGTATTGAGCATATATCGCTTAAACTTAAATGGTTTAAGTTTATTTTATTGAGCATATATCACATACAATAAGGAGCAGATATCGAAGTTAATTTTATTGCATTGAACATATATCGCTTAAACTTAAATGGTTTTCATGCATGTTATCACATATTTATTCAATAGATAGCAAAGAGAACTTTATATTCACCTTTAAGTTATCAATATTTTTATATATTGAATATCTGATATGGACATCCGATATGATCCCATATCTCCGATATATTGCATGATATCCAGTATCTGATATGAAAAAACCCAAACCAATATGAACCTGACATCCGATATTTTGATCCTTGCCTTCGATCATTCATGTAGAGCCTCTTCCAAAAGACAATATGGAATTTGATATGAAGTCAAACAAGTTAATTTGCGAAGGAGATGTAAACTGATTTACTCTAACAAGTTATGGATTGATCCTAATGATAAGAGTAGGGAAAGAAAAGTGTCGGTCTGTTCTCAAGAGACCTTTAGTTAATTCATTCCAGTTTTTTCTTGATTCCAAAGCAAGGGAGAATATCTGAGTAAGATAGCATCGAAAAGTTGCAATCAATCACTATATGCATGTACCCTTGTGGAAACACAATGTTGGAAGCAATAGACAACAGTCAATATATCAAGACAGAGATGTTATGTATATCAACCGCTCCCTACTAATAAGCAGGACATGGTAGCCAATAAACCTTATTGTATGTGTTTGATGTGGTGCAAATATCTAACATATTAGATTTTTCTGCAAATGAGAGACCTTCTAGAAGATGCAATAGCAATCATTTCATCGGCAACCCATTAAGCATCAAATTAGGCTTGGAGTAGAGAGGGGAGAGAAAGCAACATGGTTTTAGGAAGAACAAAGATGTGAAAGAAAATATTGTAAGCACTTATGGCTCAACCTCTTCGACTAAACACATTGCATCTAGTGATAGTAAATTGATATTCTTGGATTATAAAGAGTAGATAGTACTCTTCATATGTATGCATACTTCATTATAATTAGGCTATCTGTTAATACAACATACTTTTTCTTCCTTTCTTGAGGTAGCTTTCCTACTTACCACTGACTTATAGGAAAGAATTTATATCCTTCCAGTTTGTTGTAGAATTGGATTAGCACCTAACTTGTTTTAATGGACAAACATGTAATCAGCATATTGTTTACTGCGTGTATTTGTCTAGACCAACAAGTGCAAGGCCTTGTTGAAGTTTAAGCTAAACTGTTGAAGCCGTGCTGCTATTCTACACCCACATGATTTCCTAATGAATAAAGCAATAAAGTATTGTTTGAATTGATAAATTCATTGATTCTTTGGCTGCCATGATGAGGATTGCACATGACTATTTCGTGCATGAGAATCCATTTTCGTCTTGTCTGATATCATTTTCCTTTCTTATCTGGATTTCTCGTGCCATAAACATTCTCATTACAACTACTGAAATTTTTGTATTTATAAATTTTCTTTGCTGCTGTTCATCAGGTTATCATCTGTGATTGAACTTTAAATGTACTGGCTATCACTTTGTAGTGCAACACTCTTCATCAGGTGGAAAGAAAATGCACTTACTGGCTACCACTTTATAATGCAATAGTGTATCACTTAATAAAGATGTGGTCTAAACTAGCCGGAGTGCTGCCACAGTACCAACCAGATAATTGAATTTTTTTATCTTTTGTTTTGATCCGTTGATCTACGGGCTTTAGGGTTCATGACAGGTTTATCCAAAGGAGATTTATCGAAATTATCGTTAGGGTTTGACATGGGATGGTAGCTTTGGAAGTAAGTGGGTTTTGAACAGAGAAGACGATGGGGACAACATCAGCAACAGAGAAGCTGGTGAAGAATTAGGGTTAAAGGGCTAGATATATGCAGAGAGGTCTTAAAGAAATTCAAAAGAAAAATAGCAGTAGATAAACAGACAGCCAAGTTAGTTGAAATTCACGCATCTATTTGTAAATTTCTCATTAGGTTGTAGAAAAATAAGGAAGCACCTCACTTCACAGAGAACGAATTTTCAATTGCAAACTAATCATCATATATTCTCTCGCAATCCTAATATATATACACCATATATAGGTTCCAATTTACCTTGTTTGTCCTAGAAGTCGGCCTAAAATCTCACCTTGAATAGACCATCTTATGGATGATCCACTATGTTCATCTTAACCTACATGTCCTAAAATGATTGTTTATAACAGAACATGCACTTTTGTGTGCGCATGTCTCTGTGTGTGTGTGTGTGTCTATGTATGTATATGGCCAAATCTCTCTCTCCCTCTCTCTCAAAACCCTAAAAACCCTAGAGGGGGGAAGTCGCCATGCGTGGCTTTCCCCTTCAGTTCCATTTGTTCCTCAGGCTAGGGCTTTCTCTTCCCTAGTTATGAGAGCGTGCTAGAGACAATTTCATAAGAAGTTTAAAGTTTGAAATCCGAAGGTTGATAACGGCAATGATTACTTTTCTTCATTCATCTTCATGATTGGGTGAAGACACGCATGAGACTTCATGCGAACTCAACTGCTTGGGGGTGGCTAGTGATCATAGCCATCTTGACTTCCCTTTAAATTCGCAGATTGATTGTGGCAAGAGCTACTCCTCGTCGTTCATCTTTGCGGTTGGGAGAGGACGCGTACGAGACTTCATGCGGTCTTAAATGTTGAGGTTGGCTGCCGATCTTATCTATCTCGATTTTCTCTTATGATCTCACTTTCTCTCATGTGGGACTACTATGGATTATCCATGATAGCTTGTTATGTTTAGGGTCATTACCAAAAGATTGATGACTTCGTCGATGATTGAGTTTGTAGTTGTTTGATAGTGATCAAGATACTTAATACCTATCTTCAGTTTGGATCTACAAGAGGGACGGTCATTATTTTTTCTTTAATCATTATTCTGATCAATAATTTCAATCAATCTGAGATCTACAAGAGGATCAACATCAGGTGTAAGATCAAATGTTTTATTTGTCTTGTATTTTTTCTTGAGTAGTAGATCTAACTAGATGGATTGTGTTTTTTCAAGGTGAGTCTCGGAGCTATTTTTTTAGCGTATTAATGCCTATTTTATGATGAGTTTTCGGGTTGTATTTAGTAATTGGTTCTCATGTGAGAGTTTTAGAGAGGTTAAATTCAATGTAATATTACTCCTCTTTTGATTAATGAAATAATTCTACTGTTCGAAAAGAAAATGTATATGGCTGAAATTTAAAAGATTACATGAATAGCATGAGTTAGAAAAAGGTTCTAGCTAGAATAGCCCAAAAGAATACATAAAAGTATTAAAAACAAAATAAAAATAACTAAACATGTAACCATGGTCAAAAAACTCGTTATCAGCCAATGAATTTGAGTATCGATATCCTCAATGTCAACCTCGATATCAGGCGATATAATAGGGTTAATATCATATTAGGTACCTCAAAATCTGATTGTCGAGATATATTGGAAACGGTTGATATTTGACACCATGCATGTTATTAATGATTTTAACTTGAAACTAACAATTTAAACACAAATCCAACAAGAAACCCTCTTCACATCCTCTAGTGGCTCCTTGATTCGTGTCAAGCACGACAACCTGATTGGGTTGAATGGCCGAGTTACATGAGGCACACTTCTGTTTGTTTGTGGGAGTTGTTAGGTGTGACTGTGTATTGGGATGTGTCGTGTGTGTGCGTGTGGGGTGGGCGTGGGGTTGGTCCACATTACAACAAAGCTCACCATCTTGAGATTTTGGTTTCAAAATTAACAACAGTTTTTGTTCAGACTACATTTCAAAAGTTTCCTAAGAGTGATCAAGACAACCTCTCTAGTAGGAGTTATAACTTATAAATACACCATCATAACAGGATTCTGGACTAGTCTTGAAGGATTTCAACATGAGATGAAATGAAGTTTGCATTTCCGGTTGCAGGCTCCATCATGCTTAAAGTGAAATTCTTTTGTAATAAAATTAGAAAATTATTAGCAATTATTCATATTTCAATAAAATGTTCATTAGTCTTTTACAATCAATTTACTTAAATGAAAAACAATATAGCATGAGCGCATTTTAGATTGTAATGTGATATGGGCTCATGAATAATGTAATATTTGTTTCTCGCTAATGTGAGATGAGCAATCATCTTCACGATATCATTGCTATTATTTCTAGTTTCTAATGTGGTCTAAACAAGCCTGTTACCCATCAAACCTGTTATATAAAATGGATCCCCCCCCCCCCCAAAAAAAAAAAGAGAAAAAAAGAATAGACATATGGCAGCAGCATTGGTAAATTTTTGTATGATTTCTCCTTTAGTTCTTATCCTTTGGCAAGCAACATTGGTGTGGAAAGAGGAATGCAGTTTTTTCCCCTTTTTTCTTTATATGATTTCTCCTTCATTTGTCCCCCCCCCCCCCCCCCACCCCCCGGTACAACTCTTCCCCCTTCTCTCCCAAGCAAGGAAAACTTCAGTGAGGTGTCAACTGCCGGTAACATGGTGAGTATTTTTTTCCTTTTTAATCTTTCTTATTCTCTTTCCCCCCTCATTTCTCCTTCTTTCTCTTTTGTGCTGCTCCCCTCCGCTTTTCTCGATTTTATCAATGCTTTCTTAGCTCAATAACTTTTAAACATAGGTACTTTCTCACTTCATCTCCTTATATTTTGTCCACTTTTAGGGAGAATATTTTCATCCCATGCGCAAAAACTCGCATAATCTTTTCTGCCTAATTCCACAAAATTTGATTATGCATCACATAAATAGATTATATGTTATCCGCTGCCCAAGCAAACACATGTTATTTTTGTTTACATTTTACATACAGAACATGTGCCATAATAATTTTCAATAAATAATAGGACCTTAACAATGTTTGAAAAAGCTTTTCTGAGGCTCACTTCGAGGCTCGCCTCGAGGCATATTCAAGGCTAATCGGGTTGAGGCGCAAGAGAAAAGTGATTTGTCCCAAAAGCATACACCTTGTTACTTGAAGCTTATCTAAAGCATGCACTTCGCACCTCATAAAGTGCTTCCCTGTTGAAGCGCACGCTTTAAGGCGGAAAAAAGATTTTAAAAAATAAATTTTAATTTAAATAAAAATAAGAAAGAGCATATCCCACACTTAGTGTTCACAAAATTCATCACTTTCACATCTATAATATATGTTGTTATAAGGTACTATGTTTCTTTCATTATCACCAGTAATCATCTACCTTGTGTTTTTCGATGAATATTTCAACCTCTATTTTTCTCTTGTATACTTGTAGCGCAATGATATTGAATTTAGGGTTGATTTTTGTTTTCTTTGTCATTTTTATTTGAAGTTGGATTCTCCCTCTTGAAAACTATGTATTGCATTTATTTTTGATAGTCGCTTTCTTTCATCTCTTTTGTAATTTGTGGTTTGTTATTTGTGTTTTTATGTAAATCTTTAGCTGTGCAGTATCTTGAGTAAGACCGTGTAACTGTAAATAGGACAGGTGTTCTTTGGCTCTTCTCCATCCTACTTATTTTAGTGTATATCTTTTTTTCTAAACTAAGCCTAATTCGTTCTTGATTAATGTCTTGACCTGATTTTATCTATTAGTAAAATACCATATTATTTTATATTTTTATAATATTTATAAATTTTAGAAAATAAAAATATAAAAAAATCATGACGCTTACACCTCACGCTTTAAGGCTTACGCTCCACCTTATAAGGAGGTCCAACGCTTCGCCTCGCGCTTCCTCCTTTTAAAATACTAGCGCTTAATAGTCTTCAACTTGAAATTTTGCTATGTATATGTTTATTAGGCTAATTATTTGTTACCAGACTTTGAATTCACCTTTGTAGATTCCAATCCTACATAGAACTCAACTATCACCCATATTAGAACAAATACATGCACATGAAATCATTCAATTTTGCAAGTGGTTAAAAAGTTGTCTTGATTTTTGTTTGGCTTATTAGCAATATATACTTGCATTGTCTTATTTATTTTGTTATGTAGTTTTATTCACATGTTACCTCTTTCACATGTACTAGTTGGTATGTCTACCTATTTATGCGTCATCATATTTGTAATTAAGAGTCATTATATAACTAGGAGTCATTACTTAATTAAGAGTCATATTGCTACATATTATTAGAAGTCATATTTCTATGAGGAATTGTAATTGTATCTGCTTAAGTATAGAGAGCGGACTCATTATCTCTCTAGTTTTCATGATCTAAATCTTCTTATGGTATCAGAGCCCTAAAGTTTTTTGATCTTTTGCAATCTTCAGTGTCATATTCGCTTGCCATCAAAAGATCATCAATATCTCGTTCTCCTTTTTTCTCTTTTCGTTTTTTTCTTTTCAAATTGTTAAAAAAAACTTTATTATTCACGTGAACAATATCGTGGTGGTATTGTTCATCGTGAACACTAAGAGTTCAAAAAGAAAGAGGAAGAGGTTTGGTGTTTTTTAAGTTATTCTCTTTTCGGATAATGTATTCCTTTTTAATACTTGAGAGTTTGGTGATTTATATGAGTGATTTTAGAATCCTGATGAAGATCTTTTGTTTGGGCTATTTGTTGGGTGTTTAGATATTCAACGAGAATTGTTTGCTTGGGTTATTTGTTGGGTGCTTAGATCATTTGCTTGGGTAATTTGGCCAAGGAGAGGATCAATTTCATTAATGAGTTCAGAGGTATGACGGAAGAGGAGTATACAAGCTAACAAATTCAGATTTTTCAACAATTTCAACTGTTTCAAATGTTTCAGCAATTTCAGGCTGCTTAGATGTCTTGTGCATAAGTTACTCAGCAATTTCAACAGATTCAAATGTTTCGACAGTTTTAGACTGCCAAGATGTCATCTTCTTCCTCCACTACTACTTTGGCCCGGACAGATAACTCAACAACTTGTCTTACATTATCTTCTCCACGCTCGTGGGTTATAGATTCAGGGCTTCAGATCATATGACTGGAAAGCAAGGTATATTGTCCTCTCTTGATTCTAACTTTTTCCATCCATCGGTAACATTGGCAGATGGTTCTATATCCTTTATATAAGATATAGGTGTTGTCAATACTATATCCTCATTATCTCTGTCATATGTGCTAAACTGGTCAGTGACATTCTTTTTCACACATTGTGTATTTCAAGAACTTGAAACAAGGAAGATGATTGGCACAGGGCGTGAGTGTATTATCTGAACTTGGATTCCAAACAGGTAGAATGTTCTAGTCTTGTATCTGCTTTTGATTAATATTATCAATTAGGACATTCATCTTTACAAATTGTGAAATTTTTAGTTCCTCGTTAAATCATGTTACGCCTTTAATTGTGAAACATGTCAACTAGGTAAGCATCATCGTATGCCTTATCCTGATAGAGTCAATAAAATGGTTAACCACTCATTTGCTTTAGCTCATTCAAATGTAACGGGTCCTTGTCCAATAACGTCAAAACTTGGTTTCAAATATTTTATAATTTTTGTGAATGATTATTCTCGAGTCACTTGGATGTATATAATAAAAATCATTCTGAAGTGTTTTCTATCTTTCAAAACTTTTATTCTGAAGTGAAGAATCAATTTAATACCTCTAAACATATTAAGAACTAATAATGCTAAAGAAATTTTTAGTTCATATTTTTCAAACTTCATGTCTTAACCAATGTTGTTAAAGGAGCAGTAAAGCGCCATGGTTCAAAGTCACAATCTCGGTCGTCGACTCGGCGGGCACCGTTCCACAGTGGTCGCGACATCTCGGAACGAACTTGGGCGATACGCGCAAAATGCTACAAATAAAACTCAAAAATTCTAAAAAATCACAATAATTCTTAAAAAATATAAACATCGATTTTTATGTATCACATGTCCAAAACTAGTTTTTTTAGGGGTAATGGGGGAAATATGATGATTTTAGGGATAAATTTAAGAAATAGGGTGATTTGAGAGTAAATTTATAAATATGAAAGAGTTAAGGGGTAAAATGAGAAAATCTCAAAAAATATAAGAGAGGGGAGAGATCTGACCCGATCATATCTCCCCTCTCTACTCTCTCCTCTCCCCCCCAATCGATCTCTCTCCCCTACTCTCCCTCTGATCAAACTCTCTGTCCCACTCCCCCTCGGATCGATCTGATCTCTCTCCCTCTATCTCATCTCCCCCTCTGATCTCTCTCCCCCCTCTCCCTTCCTCTGATCTCTCTTAGAGAGCAAAGGGAGAGAGGGAGAGAGAGATCAAAGGGAGAGAGATCGGCGGCTTGGAGGTGGGCGAACGGCAGCGATGAGGTAAGTTTGTTTTTTTTACTCGGATTTTTTTTTGACTGGACTCGGGTAAAACTCCGAGTTGACTCGGCCATATCAGTCGAGTCAAGCCGAGTCCAAAGTTGACTCGGTCATATCAGCCAAGTCAAATCAGAGTTGCGCCCGAGTCGCCTTAAAATAGCGAAACCCATCGAATCACGGAACAAAATCTGAACGGCCGATTCTTCGAACAATGTGAAGCGCGTGCTTGGGGCGTGAGGCAAAACGGGACGCACGCACACATGTGTGCCCCTCGCAGCCCATGCGAGACACCAACGTGAGACACAGCGAGGCGCGTACCTCGTTTGCGCCTCGCGTGGAGCGCAAAGCGCACCTGAAGCGCATTATTCAATATGAACTAGGTCTCCTCTTTTTCTCCTCCCGATCTTATTTCTCTCGATGTTGTTGTTGCTACTGCTGCCATTGCTCATCTTCCGTTTCTTCTTTTCTTTCTCTCGTGATTGTTGTTGCTAATGCTACTCCTCTGATGTTGTTACCGATCTTCTTTCTCTAACTATTGTTGGTGCCATTGCTGCTCCTTTTCTTCTCCTCTTCTTATTCTTTTTCTTTTGTTGTTGTTGCCCCTTCGCTGCTTGTTGATGCTTCTACCCCTCTTCTTTTTTTCTCTCTTGTTGTTGATGTTGCTAATGTTGCTGCTTCTTTAGTGTTGCTGCTAGTTGAACTGTTGCTTCTCCTCTCTCTTGTTTCTAGTCTTCTACAGCCTTTTGCTATAGTTACTTTTTTTGTTGTTGCTATACTCTCTTATTTTTTTAATGTTCTTAATTGTAAACTTGTTATTTGTTATGTATCTTGTGGTTTTATTTTTGATTTTATAATCTTTCAAATTAATAAAAAAGAAATAACAATTGCACCTCACTTAAGTGAGATGTCGTGCTTCGTTTGCGCTTTGCACCTCGCACACATAGGCTCATTGCGCCTCGATAACACTGGTCTCAACATGGTATTGTGCATCAATCCTCTTGTTCATTTACCCCTCAACAAAATGGTGTTGCTTGTTCAATTACCCCCTCAACAAAATGATGTCGTTGAACGTAAAACCGACATTTGCTTGAGATTGAATGCACATTATTAATTCACATGCGGGTTCCTAAACAATTTGGGGGATGTTCTTATTGCATGTTATTTGATTAATCGCATGCCCTCATTTGTTCTAAACGATCAAATTTCATACCCAGTTCTATATATTCGTAGACCGGTTTGTTTCCTTTACCCCCCAATTTATATGTTTTGTACATAATATTACTCCCCATACAATCAAGTTAGATCCTTGTACCTTTAAAAGTGTGTTTTTTGGATATTCACGTACTCATAAGGGATACAAGTGTCATTGTTCATACCTGAACCATTTTATAATCTCCGCTTATGTTACAATCTTTGAGTCTAAACCATACTTTGACACTGAGTCCAATTCTTTCGAGTCCAATGAAGACTTTTTGAATTTTTTTTGGTTCAAAAATGTTCGATTGATAATACTACACCATTAGACATTACAGATCAAGATGTCTCCTAAACATTAAGAACCAACTAAAGTCTATACAAGACGCACCTCTATTGTGCCATCATCTTCTACTGTTCCAGTTTCTACTTCACAATATGGTGAGAATGATTTACCCTCCAGTGATGTTACTCCCATTTTTTATCATTCTCATTCTAATATTTTTGATATTGACATTATGATTGCTCTTGGAAAGGGTAAACACACTTCTTATTTTGTCTAATTTTGTCTCTTATTACAATTTGTCATCTTCATATAGTGTTTTTTATTTTTTCTGTGGACTCGTACACAGTTTCTAACTTTGTATCAGAAGTCCTTTCTATCTCAGTATGGAGATATGCAATTTAAGAGGAAATGATGACTTTATAACAGAATGAAACGTGGGACCTTATTTCTCTTCCTTCAAGGAAGCAGCAGTTGGTTGTCAATGGGTTTATAATGTAAAGTTGAATCCAGATAGGTCCTTAGCCCGCTTGAAGGCGTGACTAGCAGCTAAAGAATACTCTCAGGTTTATGGTGTTGACTATCAAAACATGTTTTCACCCATAGCCAAGATAGGTACGTCGGGATACTTATCTCATTGGCTACATCTCATCATTGGCCTCCGCGTCAACTAGATATCAAGAATGTGTTCCTTTATGGCATTCTTGACGAAAAGGTATATATGAATCAACCTCCCGGGTTTGTTGCTAAGGGAGAGTATGAGAAAGTGGGTAAATTGAAATCCTTGTACGGGTTGACATAACCACCAAGAGCCTGGCTCGGACAGTTTACATCAGTTGTTCAAGAGTTTGATCTTCCTTATTCCCAAAAGGATCACCCGGTTTTCTTTCGTCAGCTTGAGGGAAAGAGAATACTTATGGTGGTATACGTAGATGGTATTGTGATCACAGACAATGATGCACAAGGAATTACAATCTAAAACAATACTTACTACAACATTTCCAGACAAACGACCTTGATTTTTTGTGATATTTCTTGGGTCATGAAGTAGCAAGATCGAAAAAAAGAATCTTTCTGTTTTAAAGAAAATATGTGCTTGACATATTGTCTGAGGCTGACATGTTAGGGTGCAAAGCTGTAGACACACCGATAGAGACTAATTCTTAGTTATTACCAGATCAAGGGAAGAACTTAGATAATTCTGGTTGATATCGAGAATTGGTTGAAAAGTCGAATTACTTAACGGTAAATAGATGTGACATCGCATTTGCAGTTAGTGTAGTGAGTCAATTTCTTTCAGCACCAAAGATAAGTCATTGGAATGTAGCAATATATATACTCAGATACTTGAAAAAGGCTCCAAGAAAAATGATTATTGCATTCAGATTGTGCCATACTCGAGTTGCAGGTTTTTCAGATGCAGACTGCGCAGGCTCACCTATTGATAGGCGCTCAGTCACAGACTACTATGTATTTGTTAAGAAAAATCTTGTCTTGGAGAAGTAAGAAACAATGTGTGATATCACAGTCTAGTGCTGAGTTAGAATATCATGCGATGACAGATTTGACATGTGATTTGATATGAGTAAAAGATCTACCGGAACTTAGTTTCATTTTAGAATCTCCGATGAGGATGTACTCTGACAATTAAGCTGCTATTCACATTGCTGAAAAATCCTATATTTACGAGGGCCCAAAACATATTGAGGTAGATTGTTATTTGGTGCGCCAGAAGGTGGCAGAGGATAAAATCTTGCAGACTCGACATGTGATATCAACTTATTAGTTGACAGATATACTCATGAAGCCTCTTGGAAAGACCTGATTTTATTTGTGACAAGTTGGGCATACATGATGTATATGCTCCAGCTTGAAGAAGAGTGTAATTAGGAGTCATTATGTATTTAGAAGTCATTATATAATTAGGAGTCGTTTTGCTACATGTTATTAAGAGTTTTATTTTTATTATGAGTTGTAATTATATTTGCATGTAAATAAGAGTATAGAGAGGGCTCATTAACTCTTTAATTTTCATAAATTAAATCTTCTCAATATTCAATAAGATCTAATATTTTTCTTGTTATCCACCTTCGCAGGTTTAGAAATATTGTCTTTCACCTTTACTATATGCATCTCAAATTGTCTTTTGTCACCTTTTTATGGATTGTTATCCATGTTGGAGAAAAGAGAGAGAGTCTATATAGGAAGATGTGGATCTGATTGTTGTGATTACCAAATTGGTGCAAGGAAATAAAGAGAGATAGAAGTAATAAAAGACAGGGGAAAGGAATAACGAGGCCTCAGCCTTACCAAAGAAACTCAGATCATTCTCTTTCACTTTCCTTATGTCAGTAAATGTCAACCTCTAAATGGATTTACAACTTAGAAGATAAAATCTGTTAGGAAATATGATTTGTATAAGGAGTTATATACAAGTTGTATTAGGAGCAGTATAGGAATAGGAGTAGGATTAGACTTTCATGTATCAATATAATCGAGAGGAGAGATCTCTAACTCTCTAATTTATATAATCTAAATTTTCTCATGGTATCAGAACCCTAAAGTTCTCGATCCTTCCAACATTCCTCGCCTTCATCTCCGCTCGCCATCAAAAGACCATCATCAATTCCCTCTTTTTCTTCATCTTCTTTTTCTTTTTTCTTTTAAATCTTATTTGAATTCAGATTTGTAAAAAAAAAACTATAGTTCACGTGAACAAGAAATAGTAAAAAAATTGGAAAAGGTTTGGAGTTTTTAGGTTATTCTCTTTTCAAGATTATTCTTTTTGAATACTTGAGAGTTTAGTGATTTTTCTATGAGTTGTTTTAGATCCTGAGGGAGGATCGTTAGTTTGGGTTGTTTGTTGGGTGTTTAGAAACCGAGAGAGAATTGTTTGCTTGGGTATTTTGGCGTGTTTAGTCGTTTGCTTGGGTATTAAATCTCTTGGGAGCATCATTTGTTTGGTTTATTTATTGTATTGTATCCGTAAACCGAATCTGTGACTATGCTCATAGGCGAACAACTATATCAACAGAAAAAATTCAAAATAGTATGTTTTCGTGTCTCTAATCATTAACAATATAGCAAATAAGTAGGAGAAACAAACTAATCGGCAAATAAATAGGCAACATGGTAGCATAACAGGACAAACCAAATTCATTCATCAGACCTTAACCGGTGTTGGGTGATTGACAAAAATTTCATTCTTTGCATCCTGGATAAAAACCATTAAGCTTTCCGAAAATATGTATTTTATCCTAATTGATCATTTGTCGCTATTCATATCAAATGACATGGAAGATGCATAACTTGTGTGCTCCGCTTCAGATTGAATATGCTGACTCCATCAAGGGCATGCCATATTGATTCAACATAAAATAGAAAGCCTCAATATTTTCCTCGATTGCAATCCAAAGCAGGCCTATAAGATGCAAAAGAGGGTGGTTGCTGGTCATTCATTTGGCATAAGCACTTTTCTTTGAACAGGTAAGACCAGAGAGCTCAAGAGAGACGACAGAGGAGGAATCATTAAAAAAAGATTCAGTATCAATCTCCCTGTCCTACTTTCAAGGGAGAGCCGGGTCATTTCAAACTCTAATTAACTAATTTGGAGGAAAACAACAACACATTGTCGTTAAAATAGGCCAAATGAATTTAGTTGTGTTATAAGGAAAAGTAAGATTTTGGGTTGGTGGGTTTGTGAAGAAGATTAAAAGAGACTATTGTTTTGGAAAGCGGAGAGGGGGTTACAATGTGTATATGATTGGCATGACTTGATTGATGGCGCTTGTACTACATTGTTTTTATCTATTTCATTCTCATTTATTTTAAAAGAAAAACAACATGTCAAACAGTACAGTACTCTTAACAAGTTTTTAAATCCTGCTGGTTTCTTTCTTCCATTTTCATTTTGTAAAAATTTTGTTCACATTTTCATTTTCTTTTCTTCTTTTCCTTCTTTAAATTTTATGAATTTCTCTACAGACACGGGCACTTTTATTTTCAATCAAGGCCAAACTTGAAACTTAATACCAAGGCCTGAAACCATGGTTTAAAATTTTGGTACCGGTATAGACTCGTGGTTTTTAGTCTCAATACCGCCAATATCGGGCATCAATATCGGCAATATCAGCCATATTGACAATATCGGCTCCGATAATGGCTGATACTATAGGGTTAATATCATATTGGATACCTCAAAATTCGATACGATATTACCGATATGTATCAGAATCGGCCGATATTTGAAACCATGCTTGGAACCTAATTATTGTGAAAACTATATTCATTATTTTATTCACTAATACAGACAACAGGAAATGACTAATAGTAATATCATTACTATATAATAAATATGATTTGACATGTCAGGCCAAAAGTCCAGAATTTTGTTTCAAAGATTTTCCAAAACTATCCGCTTAAGTTTTAAACAAAATTCATGTCCAAATTAGACAAGACACAGTTGAGAAACTAAACAATTAAAATTAGCAATTATTAAAATTAATAACCAACTATTCTCATTTTGTCCAATAAAAGACTGAAACCTCTGTAACAATTTCACCAGAATTACAGCTATAATTTGTTTTTCTTAAATGCCAAATAATTGAGGCCTATTTACAAAGAACTCTGTAAAGATTCGATCTATCTACATTTTATTCAATACTCACATACCTAAACACCTATCGGATGTAATCAAAACTCTAACCCTAAATCAAAGCACCAAATAGCAAAGGAAATTGACGGGGGGTTGAGATTTGAGACAATTACATGTTGAAGGTACCGGCGACCTTATTGTTGGCGGACTTGACGGCGGCCTCGATATCGAACCCTGACCCGCCGTCGTCAGCAGATCTGGAGGAAGCGTATGAGTTCCAATCGGCCAGCAGAGATGAACCGGACCTGTCTGGATCGATCCCGGCGGTGGTCGGACCGCCGGAGAACCAGCCCTGAGCCGCCTTGTGCATCGCTGAGGGTTGCGGGAGGGATCACGCAATTAGGGATCAAAACTTTTGGAGTCGTGGGAAAAGAAAGGGAAATTACTTTGAGGGGAGAATTTGGAGGTGTTTTGAGTTTTGTTTTCCTCCATTAATGGCGTCGGAGCGAGCGAGTTTTGTAAGAGAGAGCGATTTCAGTAACAAGTTAACAGGCCAGGCTTAGGCTTAAATAAATGATGGGCTTTTAGGGCCCAAGCCTCTTCTATTGTTGCTGTCGACCTAAACTAAAATAAAAAATATAAAAAAAATTATGTTTGTTGTGTGTGTATTTATTTTAGGGAAATTTTTTACATAATTGTTTTTTGGAAAGATTAAAATAAGTGGGTTGAATTAAATAACCCGTCATAAAAAAAGAAATAAGAAAAAAAACATTTAAAAGTAAACCCGTTATCAGAAAAATATATATATTTTCATAACATATTGCACATTTGAGTGTTTGGATAGGACAAGAGATATTAATAAACTTTTATATAGTAGAAGAGTTTTTCACTCTTAATCCATCAATGCAAGTAGATTTGTTAACCTTTTTTTTAAGAGATAAATTCGTGTTATAGCCCTTAACATATATTAACTAAATCTTTGAGGAGGCAATTTGAGTATGGAAATGTGCATACCAAGCATGTAGTTTTGGGCCTTGTTGTGGACTCCAAAAGGCTTTTTCAGTGTATAATGCCTTGTTGTTGGGCCTAAAAACTGTTGCTCTTTCTCAGGAAATGTAGCATCAATCAGCTGTGATGTCGGTCCATCAGTGAGGCTGACATGATCCTCCATGGGCTAAGAGCTGGATTTTGGATTTTATCCAATAAGAAACCCAACTTGAATTATGGCCCAATAAAGATAGCCCATGTCTTACTCTAAATAATTGGTTTGTACCATTGGTGATTGGTTAGAGAAACGTCCAACTTGAGTACGTATCTTGAGTTTCCGTCAACGTTAGATAAATTTTCTTTGATGGTGAGAGAATATTTATGTGAGAAATAAAAAGAGCACTTGATCCCTTAAAATAAGTGTTTTTTTTCCATGTGAGTGTCCATCCACTGAAAGTATAAAAGAGATTCACTCATTCTAAAGAAAACTTAAGTGAAATCCTTTTGGGAAGAAGATATTTACATCTCGGATTATAGATTCAAATTGGAGAGAAGCAAGGGATTGGACCACAAAAGGATATAACTTCAGGTAAGTCTTTCATTTAAATTTTCTTATATGGAGTACTCAACATTGAGAGTTAGGGTGCGAGCAGGGGTGGAAATTGGTAAGGGTAAACCCACTTTACCTACCTGTTCATCCTGAAAACTAGGGTAAGAGTTTATTACTCATTTACTTAAATGAGTAGGGCAAGGGGAAGGGTTTATTACTGTTAATATAAACGGGTAGGGTAAGATTCTGTTTTTACCTGTTTAGTCATTTAGAAATTTGATATTATTATTTAATATTTATGATGAATAGTTATAAGGGTCTCATATTCTCATATTTCATTCTCAATTTCTCAAACCCTAACCTCGTTGAATTCTCATCGCTCTGCGACTGCGAGGCTGCGACTACTTCGAATTCTCAATCTCAAATTCTGAGATCTGATTCTCAATTTCTCAAACCCTAACCTCCTCGATTTCCCATGGCTCATACGAGGCTGCGACTGCGAGGCTGCGACCACCTCGAATTCTCATAGTTCCGAGGCTGCGACCAACAAGCGTTAAGTGTTAGGAATCATGATTTCTTGAATCATTCTTTCTTGATGTTTATTATTTTTCTAATTGATAAATAATATGAATTAGTTTCTCTAAAATCTTGATTCTCTTATCTTTTTTAACAGAATAATGTCTTTTTCTGAAACTGTGGAAAATGTTGCTTCCTCGAATGAGGAACCACAATCAAATGAATTTACTCAATCTAATGTCAAAACTAGAAAGCTCAACTCTGTTGTGTGGGATGTCTTCAATAAGGTTGACCTTGGGAACAAATTCAAGAAAATCCTTACCGCGGATGGTAATCAAGGGACTAATCATTTGAAATACCATGCTGAGCATTGTCTTTCTGTAAGAATTACAAAAAGGAAACTAAAAAATCAGCTAAATGTAAAGCAACAATTGTTACAAGGAAACTCCACATGGAAGAGAAACAAGGATGAACTAATAAATGCAGGGCTCAAGAATTGGAAGTTCAGGAGGAACAGAGTACGAAGGATCTTGTTGAAGCCATCATATTGCACGAGTATCCATTTGGCATGGTGAATCACATTGGATTCAGGGTATGTTTGATTCACCGTAAAAGGTCATAAGTCGCAAGTGCCACTTGCGACTTACGGCCTTACGGCGTTTGTTTGCACTGTAAGTCGTAAAATGCACTTGCATCCCAATTACAATTCATTTGCAACACACAAACATTTAATTTTGTGATCATGTAAGTCCACTTACAACTCACTTCCGGCACAAACAGTTAATTTTGTGGTCTTGCAAATTTGTATTGCTGACAATTAATTATAATTAGATTAATATTTTTTATTATTAAATAAATCTTTTTAGATTATGACAAAAATTTAATTATTAGAATTACATATAATTATTAGATTAAAGTCTTTAATAATAACTTAATAATTTTTAATATTAGAATCTTTTTATTACTAGATTATTTTTTTATTACTAAATTAATATAATGTATTCCCCTTAATTTTAATTCTTACTTTATTAATAGAATAGTAATATTTAATAGAAATTTAATACGTTTTGATTATTAGATATTTTTTAAACTTTTTAATATTTAATATATGGGGTTACTGTACCTCAGCCGACGGCTGAGAGAGTTTCTCAGCCGGCGCTGACGTGGCTGAATATATGCCACATATTGGCCGCAGAGTGTAGGCGCCAAAAAAATCAAAAAAATCCCACCTAAACAATCGTGAAATAAATTGACAAAAATACCCCTTTTTTACTTCTAAACTAGCATAAATCATCCACGAATAAAATTTACCTACAGAATTTTCAGCTGAATATATCTACAGTTATAAAATACAGACGAAACATGATATCGTTCAGCACTTCGAAGACAGACGCTGTCTTTTTTCACATGCCTTATGTAACAGAATCCTTACCATTTTACAAAGTCTGCGATCATATTCGCAGTCGTAGTATAATAAAACTTTCGAACATTGCGACCATCGTCACAGAATTAATACAATATAACTTTCAATTTTATATGACGACTGTGGCACTAGTCGCAATCATAGTATAACAAAAAAAATTTTATATCACGTCTGCGACCCTAGTCGCATTCCTTATTCCCATAAAAAAAACAGACGAAACATGCTATCGTTCAGCACTGCGACCTCGTTCAGAACAGCGACCAAGGTCGCAATCTTTTTTCAGCACTGCGACCAAAGTCGCAATCTTTTTTGCATGCCTTATGTAACAGATTTTTTATAAGTTTACAAAATAGATTAGCAATGCGACCCTGACATCAGTTCGTGTATATCACATCTTATAAAAATACTATATTAATTACACTGAATTAAATGAAATAATTAATATTCTATCTACCGTAATACAACAACAGTCTCGAAAAAAGAGATGCACTAATATTAATCTCGATAAAGGAAAGATGAGCACCATACGTAATCTAAAGATATAGGGAAAACATTCTATAAAAAGTTAATTTGTACTTCACGTAGTAAACCTCTGGAAAAAAGGAACTCTTCGGATTCTCCCGCCATAACTCTTCAATTAAATATTTAATTTTTTTTTACCACTTCTTCCCATACTCAACCGTCACCTATAACAATTATTATTACTATTCATACTCTTTCACATTCTTTACCTTTATATAGTACTTGTAACTAATATATTATCTGATATCTAAAAACTATATTTTTGCTCTTCCTTTTCAATTTGATTTCAAAAACTTTCAGAAAATAATTCATTCTTGAATCATGTCTTCCCCATCTTCTTCCTCTGAACACTCAGATTTTAACTTCAATCATATGAAACTGCGACCATGGTCGCTGTCCAAAATTAAACTATATAAATAGATAATAGTGCGAACATGATTGCAATCCTCTCAAATTAGTATATTTCACTGTATATTTCACTATATATCACAAAATAGATAACTGCGACTGCTGTTCTTAAACACTGCGATCATAGTCGCAGTCCTACTTCGCATGCAATAAGTAAAAAAAATTCGTAGTTTATAGGCGGCTGAGACAATAGTTACAGTGAAGAGCAAACATATAAAACCATACGTAAACTACGATTATAGTATCAGTCCTTAGTCACCGTTATTACATTTAACTTAGCAAAAAAAATCATCCAAAAAAAATGTTGTCGTGAGTACTGCGACCATAGTCGCAGTCCTTGATCGCATGCTATATGTAAAATGCGATTATACTATCAGTTATTAGTCACCGTTATTACATTTAACCAAGCAAAAAAAAACCTCCACGACTTGCTCTAGTTAAGCACTGCAATCATAGTCGCAGTCCTTGTCCGAATTCAATATGTAAAAAAAAAATAATTATACATTACATGCGAAAAAAAGTAAAACTGCGACTATATTAAAAATCAGTAAAATTTCAAATCAGATAACAAAAAAATTAATAAAAAAGCATTCAAATTAGTTTCGTGATTTGATAAAAATTGGTGGCAGTTTAAAAATAATAATAATTTATACATTACATGCGAAAAAAAGTAAACTGCGACTATATTAATAATCAGTAAATTTCAAATCAGATAACAAAAAAATTTATAAAGAAGCATTCAAATTAGTTTCGTGATTTGATAAAAATTGGTGGCAGTTTGACTGCAGTTATTAAAGATAATTGTGACAATATTGACTAACGTCAGAAACATTAAAAAAAATAAACTATACAGATCTACTGTCTTTTACCGCAGGGGTATTTAGTAATTTCAACTGTTTCAATAGGCGGGGCGTCCTTTCTAGCGTGACTAATAATGTGCCATATCACCGCAGGCTGAGAGGGTCTCTCAGCCGTCGGCTATTATACATTTTTCTCTTAATATATTTAATTTTTAATAATTATTAATATTTAATTATTTAATATATTTTATTTTTAATAAATGTAACTTTATTTTTAATCATATAATATTTATTTTTAATTTTTTTAATAAATTTATTTATTTATTTTTAATTATTTTGAGGTTTAGTATTTAGTTTTATTTTTTATTTTTTATTTAATATTTTAATTATATTGATTATTCTTACTAATTTTATTTTTATTTTTTATTTTTTTATTTTTTTTTTAAATCATCTAACAGTTAATTTTGTGGTCAACTTTTTCACTTACGACTTACACATTACGACAACCAAACACCGTAAAATACAATACACTTTTTTTACTTACAATTTTACGTTAACAACCAAACACTATAAGCTTACTTGTATGTAACTCATCTACAACTGTAAAAGAGTTTGCGACTTGCGACTTGTGACTTACGACAACCAAACAGGCCCTCAAAAGATTTGTAAGAAATCTCCAACCTCTCTTTAATATGTGCACTAGAAACACCATTAGGAGTGACATCAAAGGAGAAGAAACTTTACACGTATTTTGAGTCCACTAGTGTTCAAATTAGCTTTAAAGTAAATATGTGGACGTCGGACCAAAACAAGAGTTACATGGCCCTTACATGTCATTTTGTTGATGACAAATGAAAGAATCAAAAGCGAATAATTAATTTTGTTGGAGCCGAATCTTCTCATACTGTAGAAGCGCTTTCTAAAGTCATTGTAGGGGCTGTTTGGATTCAAGGAATTGGGTGGAAGTGAGGAAGTGAGAAGTGTCTTTTCCCATTTCCGCTGTTCATCCAAACACCGGAAAAGGAAAATGGAAAAAGGCCTTTTTCCTTTTCTCTTTTCTCTTTTACACAACCTTTCCTCACTTCCAGTGTGCTACAGCTAATTTTGTGGTCATGTAAATCTCATTTGTAATAAGTTGTAGCACAAAACAGTTAATTTTTTGCTCATATAAATCTCACTTGCATTCTAATTACAGTCCAATTTTTATTTGTCTTAATTAATTTTTATTTTAATATTATTTTGCGGTCAACTTTGTGGTCAACTTTTCCACTTCCACTTCCACATTACCATCCAAACACCGGAAAAGACATAACATTTTTCAAACCACACTTCCCAACAACATCCAAACACCAAAAAACTTACTAACCAATTCTCAAGTTCCAAAGGAAACTATTACCACTTCCTCACTTCTTCACTTCCTCACTTCCACCCTTGACCAAACAGACCTTGCTGAAGTGGAATTCAGACACATTCTTAATTTGATTGTACAAGATGGCCTTAGTGAGATTAAAGACGTGGTTTTTAAGTTCAGGGAGAGCGTTAAGTATGTGAAGAACTCCCTTAAAAGAGCTCAAATATTTTGTAATGTTTGTCAACAAGTTAGAGCACCAAGTCGGTTGGTTGTGCAAGATTGTCCTACACAGTGGAACCCCACACACAAGATGGTTGATACAATGCTTATTTTCAAAGAGGCTTTTACTAGATTGGCAAGGTTCAATAATAATTACAAGCATTTACCTTCTTTAGAGGAGTGGGAAGATGCTAGGACAGCTTGTGATGCATTGAAGATTTTTTATAATGTGATCAGAGGCGCAATCAGGAATAAATTTTGGGGTGGGCTGCAATTTTTTATAACTTATGCTTATGAATTACATGAAATTGTCAAAAGAATAAAACAATATTCTTCACTAAATTAGGAGTAGAAGCAGAATAAAATTTGTCAAAAGAAAACCAAAATAGAAAGAAATTGAAGACAATATATGAAGAAGAAAAAAATTTAATGCATTATATGAAAAAATGGGCCGGGCTACAGCCCGGCCCAGCCAACCTGTGCGTCCGCTCATGTTATGTGACAAAAGCATTTTCAGGCACCGAATATCCACTTGTAATATCTATTTCAATCACGTTTGTCATATTTATGTGCTGTTGAAACAATGGTCTGCCAGTGAAGTAATCATTTCTTTCAAGTATGGCTAATAAGATGATTGTTAAGTTTGAGAAATAGTGAAAGGATGCTTATAAGATTCTTAGTGTTGCATCTATTCTCGATCCTCGATTCAAAATGAAGATAGTGGAGTATTCTTTTCTGATGATTTGTGGTTCTGGAGCATCCAAAAAAGTTGATGAAATGTGCAAATGCTTGGAGGATCTTTATCATGAGTATTATTTGCATGCTAATGAGGTGAATGACAGTCATCCTAATGTAAGGGGAAACACAACTGATTCTTCAATTAGAAGTGGTAGGTCTTCTAATGCTCTCAGAAAGTGTAAACATAGGATTATAATATGATGAGATACATATTGGTGGTTCATTAGATCTTGGACTATCACAGTTTCTGGAGGCTGCTGCTAATATACAACCCATAAAAAATGATCTAGAATTATAATTGGATGAAGTGGTGTTCCCCATTCAAAGGGAATACCATTTGACATCTTATCTTGGTGGCTCAACAATGCTCTTGTGTATCCCATGCTTGTTGGAATTGCAAAGGATGTTCATGAAATTCTGTTTTCTACTGTAGCGTCTGAGACAACATTTAGCATGGGTGGGAGAGTGCTTGATGAATATCATTGTTCATTGACTCTAAAGATGATGGAAAAGCTCATTTGTGGTCAATATTGGCTAAGATGTCAAAAGAAAGATCAAGGTAATCATGTAAATATATTTGTTATATTTCTTTTCATATTAACATTGCTCTTTTTTCTTTTTTTTTTCATTTTACTTGCAAAGAACTTGTATGATGTTGATATCAAATTTCTAAATTTTCTGCAAGATTTGTATACAGGAGATCTCCGGGTTGCACTAGGAACTATATTTTCAACACTTCAATTAAAAAAAATGGAGAGGCGACGTCTGGGTCACAATGTGTATTGAAGTGCTTCTTGTTTTATGGACAATCTTATGATCCCTGATTTGGCAACTTACCTCTTTTTTAGACTAAAAACTATTTTTAGTACCTTTCTTACATATTTGATGAATGTTTATTTAATTAATAGCATGTATGTGGTTGTGAGAAATTGTAGGACAACTTTTTAATTAATAGACTAATTTTACATGCAGTTTGTTCTAATTCTTATATTTTTACCCGTTTTACCCGTTTATAGGATAAAGAAAAATTTTACTCGTTACCTTATAGGATAGGATAAAGATAAGCTAAGAATTATCCTACAGGGTAAGGGTAAAAGATTGAGTAGTAAGACTAAGGGTAAGACCCTTACCCAACCCTTATCCTGCCCATTGCCACCTCTCGATGTGAGGTTGTATGTATGTAGTTTGCGATTGAATCAGGGGAGGGGGGTGTTTGACCTAAAACTTTTAAAGAAATGACCTTGGTTTGGTTGTTTTTGCAGAGAAATGAGCGGAAATTACTCTACTATGGGGATGAGCATGAACGACGTCACATTTTTAATGAGCTCATAAACTCGAGAAAATTATAACTATGTTGTGCATCAAGGCACATCCTATCACCCAATTGTTTCAAGTCCTTTTGCAATAAGATTCGACTAATCTGAGTGAGGAAGAGATGGACTAGGCCAGTGAAGAATGTGAGGCACGTGAGGAGAAATCCCTCGATTAGACCTGAGGCAGATGAGTAAGGAAGGAAATCAAGATATGCAAATTATCCAATTTACAATCACAATATAATCTTCAAATTTGGGAAAGAATTGGAAATTCTCTCTACAAATAGCTATTATAAATTGAAATACCATATAGAAGAGTACATTTAAACTAGTAAGGTACATAATAGACCAACTAGATTCTTCTCCACATTTTACACATTTTACAAGATACAAGTCTTGACAGGTGCACGTTTCTCACTATTTTTGATGGAACAAAACATTCATCTTCCTATGGAGAACCAATTCCGCATCCAATTATTTATCATAGGCTTATTGGTCGCCTATTTTATCTCACTGTCACATGTCCTGATATACAATTTGCAGTTAATAACCTAAGTTAATCATACAATGTCTAAGAAAATGTCATCTTCATGTTGCATATCGTGTTTAAGATACATCAAATGAACAATTGGCACTGGAAACTTTCTTCCATCTTTCACCACTCTCTACGTCCATGGATACACGGATTCAGATTAGGCGGGATGTCCTATCATATGACGTTCCACTACAGGTTATTTCACAATGCTTGGCAATAGTCCAACATCACGGAAATCTAAAAAGCAACCTACTATTTCTCGTTCTTCAGCAGAGCCTGAATATCGCGCCTTCCCGGCATTATCATCAGAGCTACAATGGCTCATACATCTTACTGGATATAGGTATAACACACACTGAACCATTGTCTGTTTATTGTGATAACAAGGCTGCTATTCATATAGCAAAAAATCTGATTTTTCATGAACGCACAAAACACATTGAATTAGGTTGTCGTTTTGTGTGTGAAAAGATTGCACCTAAACTTATTTCTCCACAATATATCCGTTCCTGTGATCAACTTGCAAATATTTTAACAAAACCGCTTGGACCTGATAAGTTCCAAAAGTTACGAAGCAAGTTGAGTGTCATCAATATCACTTCCACCACTCCAACTTAAAGGGAGTATTAAAGTACATAATGGACCAGCTGGATTCTTTCGCACATTTTACACATTGTCAACATGTTGGACTAGTTAGATTCTTCCACACATTTTACACATTTTAAACTTAACTTATTTTAGTTGTTTCCATTTAATAAGATTCCATTGCTAGCACCGTTTCTACTAAACTAATTTGTACAGAAAATCTTCTCATTCCAAAAATGTAAGACCTTTATTTTATGTACACTTTTCTATATAATACAATATTTTTCTTTGTCTTTCTTCGATCGGAGAAGAAACAAAAATTCTCAAATCAATACTTTAACACTAGAAATATTATAGAGAAGAGAATATCTATCATAAAGGGAAATAGCATAGACAGCTGTTTGATTACTGTTAAAAGTGGAAGTATCATAGAGTAGGGGGGGCAATTCAGACCCGACCCACCAGACCCGACCCGACCCGACCCGACCTAGAGTAAGTGAGTATGACCCGTATAATACTGGGTCGGGTTTGGGTTTGGATTTTTGACCCATATAAATAAATGGGTCGGGTCGACCCGACCCGATTATGGGTCGACCCATTTAAGACCCGACCCAATTAGACCCGACCCGACCCAATTGCCACCCCTATCATAGAGAAGAGAGGAATCCTCGAAGTCAATAAAAACCTGCGCCTAGGAGTCAAGCCTAGGTAGAAGAATAGCAGATTAACAGCCTTAATGTTCTTTGTAATCAAGTGTTCTCCTTCATGGAATCTATTCTTTTCTCCTAGTTTAATTCAATCCTATACATTTCTTTTCTTTTTCTGCAAGGTCGCTTTAATTAATCATCTTTTCCCCTTAATTTACTGCTTTCCCAAGAGCTTCTTTATCTTTAATTAAATTTAAAAGCTTTCCTTGCCAGCGCGTGGCAGCTTCCTTTCCTATGCAATCCACAAACGACTTTCCTTCAATTCTTTGAGCACATATGCAACAGAACAGAAAAAAAATTCACGAACGAAAAATAAACCCAACTTAATAATAAATCGAACTGAACTAAACCATTACTCTATGAAATACATAATTACATGTAATGATGACAACACGAAGAAAATCTTGAACATGCACAAGAAGTTAATCAAGTGTTTCTTTCTTCATACACCTATTATCTTAAGAAAAGTACACACAATGTAGGGTGAAATATACCGATGTGGGGAATCCAGACCCCTCCATGATAAGAGTACAACCAATCATTTTTACACAATCTTCTCTGATTTTGGCAGCGCAAACCTGCAGAAAAATAAGACAGGGGGTTAAGTTTCAACCAATCTAAAGTAGAGGAAGAATATTAAACCCCTCAACATAAGAAAGTTAGGCAGGTTAAACCCCACTATTCCATGTATACCTTTCTTTCTGTGTTTGGCAGGTTGAGGGGGTTTGACTTCTTTAACTTTGACTTCTTTAACCCCTCACTTGACCCATTGCCGAGTAACACCATAGTTTCCAACTCGGGGTGTGTAGTGTAAAAGAAAAAGGAAAGGGGTGACAGTTCATCTCGACAATGGGGTGTTAATGCTAATCATGTTAGTTAATTACAGACTACGAAGCCTACTGCATGTATAGCTTGGCCTTTGCCGGCATTGCAGAGGAACACATCCATTTCAACAAGTTTATCTTCTTAATGAGCACATAAAAGTTCAAAATGACAAAGACAATCATAGCACTGTCTGGGATTTGTACCACACGAATATATTTACCCAGAACTCGGTCAAATATCTCAGTTTTCACTTCGATGCCATTAGTTTGTTCAAGAGTGCAATATTCACAATATTATCAGCAACACTTGAGTTTTCTCATGAAACTAATGCCATATTTGGGGTCCAGCTGACGATATAGGAAAAGGTTTTCCCATGGTTGCGAAAAGAAACTGATTTTTTTTTTTAAAAATAATAAAACATTCGGACGGTTATTGATTGTTATAAGCCTGTAACAGGGCCGGAAGATTTCCGTTCAGTGCAGTATGAAAATGACACTCCCAAGGACGGGATGCAAAAGAAAAAGCAAATGGAAAGGGTACGTATGAAAAAACAAGATGGAACATAAATCTCCTAAAATAATAGGAGTCACTTTAGCAGGAGATTCATACTAACGAACCAGAAAAGGGAGGAGCAGCCCTAAAGCATGACACTTAGGAAGTAGATAAATGACTATCTTATATCACCATCCATACAGATAAAAATAGTTGAATTGGTAGTGGAATATATAAAAGATTGAATCGAGCTATTAAATAAAATGACCTATGCTTCAGTTATGACTAATGGAACCTTTCAAATGTGTATTAAAGAAATGCCACATAGAGGCATCAATCAAAATTGTGAATGAAAAATAAAATGTAACAATTAAAGCACGAGCAGCATAAAATAAAGGATAAATTGTAACAAATAATGTTTGAGCTGCATCTGATGAAAGATGGTGATCTAAGATGAGAGAAAAACAACACCCCAATGCAGAAAGAGGTGAGAATGTATATATACACAAACCGCACGAGGAAGGAATAGATATACCTAGTAATTCTATGAACAGGGTAGTGAGACAAGTTGAGAATAAAAATGGTTTCACAAGTTTACTTAATACAGAAAAGTTGAATATTACATACATTCTTCATTGGACACTAACAGCAAAAACCAGTCCAAATAGATGAAAAATTCTTGAACAAAAAATAGATGAAAAGGCTTTTTATTACAGTTATAGGTACCTATGTTTAAAAAGGCAATGCATCCTAAGGCATTTTATCTAAAACGCTTTGAGAAGACAAAGGACAAACAGCAAGGTCATTAACATGAGGCTTACATTTCAACATACGAGGCATGGTTAAGCATGCCTTAGCTTCATGCCTTAAAGGTAAGGTCTGTCAGTCTCTGCTTATTGGACTGGATCAAAATTGTCAAAATCTGAAGTGTTGTCAAAAGAGGAAATTCTTCTATTTTCTGCACATCCACTAAAATGGCCTCTTCCCAGACGAAAAATGCTGCAAGACCGACTGTTCACTATTCCTGCTACACCCACTGTTTTATACCAGCAAGACCTCCTTTTGTTTTACCAGTGATGACATCTACCAATGCCCTTGGTTATTTTTCCACCTCCCTCCGCCTCCCATCTTCTACTAATTTCTTTATCCTTTTACTTTTATGATGTTTAAAGCTCGATTTTTTTTTAAAAAAAAAATAATGGAAATATGAGGCTTGCACCTACCTCATGGGATTTAATCCTTCGCCTTCACCTTTTTGAACACTGTGGGTATGCAATAGTCTAGTTAAGATTTCAAGTGTTTGACAGAAAGGACCTCCACATATCAAAGAAAGTATAGATCCCTAGTTATAGGTATCCCCGTATGGGGAAATTTAATATTTAATGGATCTTCATGTGTATCTATGAAGCACAAGTACTTTGTTTTGGCCCTCATACCAGCGTCCGGTACGGGTCGAGTACGAATTCGGGTCGACCCGAAATATCGCCAAATCGGGTGTTAAATTGGGTTAAATCTCATTTCGGGTCCGCTTCATATTGGGTTTAGACCCAATACCCACTCTTTTAGTTAAAAAGACTCAAAACCCTATCCCGATCATTTCTCCCCCACAAATCCTCTCTTCTTCCATCTTCTTTGAAATTATCGCGGCTTCATCTTTGATGCTCCAAAGCTCCACGTCTCCGGCCACTTGAATGGATCTCCAGTGGCGTCGACAGAGCCCCAACATCTTCAACAAACTTCCAGCACAGCTCAATCAACAACACTCCGACCTCTTTCTCTCTCTTTTTTTCCCCTTTTTCCTTCTGAACTGTGTCCTCAAGAAAGAATCTAATATAGAGGGGAGCTGAATGGTAAGGACAAGGCACAACTTTGCTGTAATGATGACGGCAAGGCTCCTCTCACTTCTTCACTTTCCTTCGAGCGGTGACAACAGTGTTTTTGTTATCTCGACAGCAGTCCAGTGGTGTCAGCCTTGCTCCACCAACGACGATGAAACTCCAGTGACGATGGCAAGAGTCCAGCAGCGACGGCAGGGCTTCAGAGACATCGGAAGACACATGTTAGTCTCTCTTCTTCTTTTTCTAAATGAAATACAGTTTATCAGTTCTCTATGTTTTCCTTTGCTTGCCTTTGGTTTAAATGGTTTGATTTTAGTAGTATTTTGGTTTAATTAGGTTTAATTTTAGTGATGATTCTGTGGTGGTCTTGAATTTGCTAGAGGTTAAGGGAATTAACTTGCTCTGTGGTGATTATCTTGATTGATATTTTCTGGATTCATATTAATTTGGCCTCTAGATCCATGTTTTATTGCTGTTTTTCTGATTCATATATCTTCCTACTGCAAAGATTTCTAATTTGAACATCTTGCTATTTTCTGGACTTGGTTTGGATATGATATTGAATTTCTGGACTTGATTTGGATGCAATGTTGAATTTTTGCGCTTGCTTTCACTTGGCCTCGGGATCCATGTTTTGTTGTTGTGTTTCTGATTCATATATCTTCCTACTGCAAAGATTTCTAATTTGAACACCTTGCTATTTTCTGGACTTGATTTGGATGCAACATTGAATTTCTGGACTTGATTTGGATGCGATGTTGAACTACTAATGTAATATGGGTGGATCGCAATCACCTTCAATTTAGATAGAAAAGAAACTAGGGTTTAAAAATGGAAGAGAGAGGAAAAATTAGAGTTTGAGAAAAGAAATAGAACTGGATAATTCTGGGCATCACACCCCTTACACCACGGGCTTCACACGACGTGCACCAACCTTAAGATCTCAAATCTCAAGATTTTAATAGAAAATTCTCATTAATTCATTCAATACCACAAAAAGAAATCTTGGGGCCTATTTATATGCTTTACAAAAGCCCAGTCTTAAAATATAACTGATGCGGTACTAAAGTTCCAAATAAAAGAAGACACCTAAATTCTAAATAAACTAAAGCATGATAATAAACTAGCAAACAAAGTGATGTCCTCATCATCTACCCCGGGGTGAAAAAACTCGACCCTGTCGAGTGTGGGCTCCCCATACGAGACATCTTGATCGGGTCATGGTGGTGGTCAGAGAACCGTCGATCGTGCATCAAGTTCAAAACAAGGTGGTGGAGGTGAGGTCTTCGTGACGTATCAGCCGCAGTCGATAGTAAATATGGAAAATTACATGCAGTAGAAAGAGTCAAATCCGCCCCACTGAAAATCGAGCTGATACAGGGTCCATGGGAAATCCAACTAATCATGTAATAAAAGTAATCCTCCTCAGGACTATAGACTGACAGACATATGCGTCGAGCGTTCAACTAACTCAGTTCCGAAAGGAAACCTCTTAGAATGAATAGTAACCATCATCATATTTTTAACTATAAATTCCCGCAAAATAATATAGATAGGCAGCAAATTTGTAATCATCATGCAAATTGTTATTTGTTAACGGGTTTCATCATGTATTTTAGGCAAATGCAATGCAACAAACTCACTACATAAAACTCTGACTGATAGAACAAAAAGATATATGAGTTTCCTAGGAGAACTACATCAGATATCGCAAACAGTATAACATCACTATGACCAACAAAAATATGACCAAAGTCAGGAAGTAAATCCAAACATTTACTAAAAGAAAAAACACTAAGTGTAACCTGATGAACCATGGTAAAGAATTTCACTAACTCACTAGAAGAGGAAGAATTAGAGGCAACCACATAACCATAATCTGCAAAAGAGAACTCAGATGACTTATTAGATGTAATGACGCTAGTATCAAATGTCTCATGCTCAATTCTAACCTCTATTATACGTTAACAAATGAATACCTAGCAACATGTACGGGCATACTAGACTCCACTAATACATGCTCAGAATCACTAGTATCATTCTCTGAAACATCGATATCATCAAGTATGGGTGTACTAGACTCAACTAATGCACATTAAATGTCATTAATGCTCTCTTCATGAATATGAATTTCATCAAGTGTGAGTGTACTAGACTTTATTAAATCATTAACATCACTTGTAACCTCAGAAGAAATGTGGACATCATCGACAATTTTTGAATTATCAATGTCATTAATTTGTACATTGTCAGTAATGTTGACTATTCGATGGGCACCGGTAATCATAATGTTCAAATTTTCGCACTTAGAATACTTGATCGAGAGGCACTCGTAAGCATAGTGCCCACATCCCTCACAGAAAGAACACTGCTCTCTAATTTTGGAAGTGGACAATTCTACCTCTAAAGCCAAAAGAAATGTCTCTTTAACAAACTTCATGACATATAAGATGAGCTCTCTTTTAAAATCAGGTCTCAATCGGTTATAAAACATATATATGTATTAGGAAGATGATTTATCTTAAAGCCACATTCAAATACAAGCTCTTCAAATTTAAGGTCATACTCGGTAAGAGACAAATCTCCTGAAAACAACTCCTAAAAAATCGAGATCTAAAGGGAATAAATCTTTTCTTAAGCTTTTTCTTCATTTCATCCCACATCGCTATAGGTCTGGCATATACTCTCTAGTTGTCTTTCTACAGTATCCCAATAATCCAGAGCGGCAGATTTTAATTCACTTAGCAAATCGGACTTTACACGCATTAGAAAGTTCATACAAATCAAAATAGTAGTCCAGGTACGTTATCCAATCACAAAACTTGCGAGGGTTACATGTACCATAAAAATCGAGAGGTGTTACGCTTTCTCATTGGACTTCTTCTCTTCTAACAACACGCCAATCATAATAATCACACTCTAGTGCGATGTTATGATTCTGTGTTGACTCTATTAGATGCCACCAAAATCTCGTGTTAAACTAAAACTTATCTACAACTTAACCTAAGACAGATTGCAATGCAAAAGAATACAAACAAATGGATGATTACGCAAAGTTCTTAAACTCAAACAAAACTAAATGCATGTACTAAATGATGAAAATTATAATCCTAAAAGACTCCATCTTTATATGCAGAGAAATATAATCCTAAGTGATGATGTTTAGCAACCATCAAATGAAATAAATAAAAAAATTAACAATTATGTATAATAAACTACAAAACATGCACAACCACTAGAGTTTGCAAGAAATAAACAATTAAAAATTAGATCAAGTTAGTGAGGTTACAATATCACCAGAGATGAGTAGTTCACGTTCAAACGTAAGTTTTTTAGAGTGTTTAGATGATTTTCTATAACTAATGGCTAAAATTCTTACAAGAAAGCTCCGAAACAATTGCAACACGGGTTAGATGTGACTAGAAGAAGACAACTTCAAGAACAGCTCGAATCGGGCTTTGATCGGGCTCAAAACGGCTTCTAAATCAAATTCGGTCGAGTTGAAACTTAGACCGAGTCGGCCTAAGTCAACTCGGCTCTGCTCACTGAGTCAACTCGTGTGTGAACTGGCGGCTCGAAGTCGGCTCAGTCTGGGCTGGCGCCTCGGGTCAGTGCCAGACTGAGCTATTGATTTGGGGCGGCTCACATTAGAGCCAGCGGCTCGCGTCGACTCGGAGCTCAGCGAGCTGATGGCGTCAATTTCCTGAGCCAACTTATTCGGCTCAGAGGGGAGCCGATGTCGTGCTAGATCGAGCCAATCTCATTATCGTCGGCTTGTATCTTCAATGACTGCTCGAATTACGGCGGCGACGTCGACAACGATCGACAGGGATGTCGAAGATGCTGACGAGGCGGCAAAGACCTGGATCTGCCTGGCGAGAGGAAGGGGAAGGCGTGGTGGCAGTGGCGATCTGGCTGCTATTGAAGAAGCTGTCGGCGAGGACGTTGAAGAAGACGACGGCAAGGAGCTTTGGCGAAGATGGGGATGGCGAGGAGATCTGGGTGACGATATGGCGGCGAAGATCTGTGTTGGATCTGAAGGCAGCGACGACAATTTTGATGGCTGCGTCAGCACGATCTTATAGCGGCGTAGACGAGGTAGCGAGGGGTTCACGATGACAAACTGTGCAGGGGAGACTGCTGCTGTTGCTGATGGCGATGTTGGCGGCGAAGGAAGGAGGTCAGCGATGAGTTGTAGTTGGCGACGACCTTGGATCTGCGAGGTCAAAAGCAGAGAGAGGCCGCGGAGAGGCGGCGGGAGTTGGTGTTAGTGTTTTGGTGCGTGTGATGGAGTGAAGGAGATGAAAGAACAGTGTCTCGTGGTGAAGTTTAGGGAAATTTCAGAGAATTTTGTGTACAATACTTTTTTGTCCTTTTCTTTTTTTATTCTTTTTTCTCTTTTTTTAAATCTAAGAAAGAAGGAGATCGAGATCTAGTTTTTGAAAAACAAATCTAAGGTTTTGATCTAGGGTTTGGGGAGAAGGAAGATGAAAATTTAAAGGGGGATTGAGAACCAAAGCTCTGATATCAATATTGATGTAATATGCGTAGATCACAATCACCTTCAATTCAGATATAAATGAAACTAGGGTTTTGGAAAAGAAATAAAAAAGAGAAATTAGGGTTTGAGAAAAAAACTGGATAAATTTGAGCTTCACACCCCCTGCATCATGGGCTTCACACCCCTTCCACCAACCTCAAGATCTCATATCTCAAGAATTTAACTGAAAATTTTCATTCATGCATTCATTCATTCATTCAACTGAAAATTTAAGCTGAGAGAAGTCTTGGGGTCTATTTTTAAGCTTTACAAAAGTCCAGTCTTAAAATATAACCGATGTGATACTAAAGTTCCTAACAAAAGAAAACACATAAATTCAAAATAAACAAAAGCAATAATAACAGACTAGCAAACGAAGTGATGTCCTCGTCAATTAGCGCACTTGCTTTCACGTGTTTATGATTTTGGAAAGGATATATTAATCGCTTTTGTTGCCTGATGTCTATTAAATTATTCTCACCAGTGACAATTGGATTGTAAGGGGTTCATGGATCATTTATTTGTGTTGCAAATCATATGTTTCCAACAAAATCGATATGTGGCATCTTACTATTAATATGTGATTCTTTTGATTTGATATGTGGCAACTTATCTAAATTATGCAACTGAAAGTAGATGTCACCTTTATGGCTTGTTTATATAAATAGAGAGAGACGGACTTGTGTCCTTCCAAAAGGATTTGAGCTCGAATACTTCCAACTCAAATACAACTCTCCGACATTCAAATACAAGATTCACTCTGCTGAAATTAATTTATATTATTTCAAGTATCTATAAACCAAAAATCAAGTGGTTCAAATATTTTTGCCCATCCATCAAGCGGCGCAAAATGGACGGTCGAAGTAGTAAGTTGGTTAGATCTATGTCTTTAGACATACAAATTCTCGATCCGGACATTTGATTATAATCTAAACATTTAAAAACCCCTACAAACCAATTTTGTTAGGTTTTAAATGTTCTACACCATTAAACTAACCAACTCACTATTTAGGCCGTCCGTTTTCCCCCTACTTAATGCATTGGCAAAAAGTATTCGAAACACTTGATTTTTAGTTTATAGATACTTGAAATAATATAGGTTAACTTCAACGGAGTGGATCTTGTATTCGAACATCGAATGTTGGCATTTGAGTGGGAAGGATTCGGCCTCAAATCTATTCAAAACACTTGATTTTGGTTTATAGATACTTGAAATAATATAGATCAATTTCAATGGAGTGAATATTGTATTCAAATGTCAGAGAGTTGCATTTGAGTTGGAAGGATTCGAGCTCAAATCCTTTTGGAAGGAAGGACACAAGTCTATCTCATATGATATATAATATATATATATATATATATATATATATATATATATATATATATATATCCGAGTCCCCAGACCCTACATTTTATAAAATTGCCGTATCATATACCCGTGTCGGTGCTTCTAGATATCAATTCTATGATTCACCAGCTTTTCATTTCAAAACTAGTTCTGGGGATAATCTGATAGCCAGGTTTAAAAAGCCATTGGAATTCTGGTCACACTCAAGTCATGATGTAAGAACTTGCCCTAAATGCCAAAAAATATTCTTTGTTGTTGATTCTGTTTAGATTATAGTTTAATACAAGCAGAAATCAATATGTAGTTCCTACTGGAAAGTTTTAAAGTCATCAGTCAATGGTATTTCAGAATCAAACTCAAGAAAAAGAAAGAAACATTACCTTACTACATTGCCATTTCTGCTTGTAATGCAGCAAGTTCATCTTCTTCAGCTTTATTCTTTTGTGGAGCAGGTCGAGTTGGTTGCCTGCTTTCAGGAATGTGCACTGGAGCAGCGGGAGCAGCTGTAGCTGGCTGAAGAAGCTGCTCCTCCAACTCTGCCCCCTCCAACTCCTCCAGTTCTGCTTCTAACTCATCCTGCCATTACAGAACATGATTAATATATGAACATGGCAAACGGGAAAAGATTAAACTCTAACAAAGACAAGCAGGTACTTCATCAAAATCGGCTGCCGCTCCAATAGGAGTAGCTAGTGCTTCCTGAATTTGTTTCATATTCTCTGTCTGTTCATTAATTTCATCCATAGTCTTGTCTACATCATCAATGTTCCTGCACCAAAAAAAAGGTAAAAATCAAAACTTCAAAGTATCATATCCATAACTCAAACTATAGGAAATGCTACTCATGACTTAAAATGCAGGATTGGTTCAATGTAAGTGGGGATGAAAGTGTGAAAGTGGGCAACTTGTCAACCTTTTTTTGTTTGTTTTCTGTTTTGATTAAAGTGCTTTTAAAAGTGGGGGAGTGACTTCACAGTGCAGGAGAGAGAAGTGTTGACTTTCAAAAATAACTTCTGCTTTAGGAAGGCATGGGTGAAATTTGGAAAATGAGGCTAAAAAGCATTAAAATAATCTCTAATATATAATGCAAGAATGAGAGTGCAGCCGACCATGGCGACTGACCATCTCTATTTATTTAATTTTTCTTTTTTTGTTTCCCCAATTATTTTGCATGGGCTGCCCAAGAACAAAAGAAACTTCGGCTTTTTGTCTCGATTGAAACTGTGGCATCATTTAAGACTTTAAGTGAGCAATTGAAACAAATAGGCCCCAGCCAATTTAATTGATAAAAAAACTGAAATCATTTTGGGAGCTTGAGGATTTACAAAAAACACTGCAGATAAGTAGGGTTTATCAATTTAAAGAACATAAAAGTGTCAGTTTAATAGATAAACCTATATAATTTAAAATAACATTTATTAACATTCTTTCCTTGCAATTTTAGGTGACTAGTTTACATTTTTTTACAAACTTAATTTAATTTTAGTGGAATATATGATGGTTTGTGCCCGGCTTATATCTTTTAGGCTAACTCACATGTAACACGAGAGGTGAGACCTCTGTGTTTGTAGCAAACAAAACACATAGAAACATGACTCAGTGTCATGTAAATTAAATTGGAATGTCAAAAAAGAAGTCGGGAAAAGAGTAAGAAAATTTTGACACAAACATCCCATTAGACAACATTTGTCTACACACGAAAGAAACAATATGAACTTACAATTGTATGAAATTTCAAAAACTCCACATAATTCAAATTTTGAAATATTAACGTTTTCTATGCAATTTTATATATGTTTAAACACCTCATTGTGCATGAGTATACCAACTTTAAAATTAAAACTTTTGTTATGAACTATTTATAATGTAATCTCGCATGACTTCTTTTTTTAGTTTTACTCAGAACTAAATTCATTCACATGCATCGCACGTGCGAAAATTCTATTGAGGTATATGAAAAGAGTGTGTGTGTGTGTGTGTGTGTGTGTGTGTGTGCAAGAGAGAGGGTAAATGTTGCTACAAATTTTCTCATGAAAATGATGCTATAAAATATATTAAAAAAAAAGATGCAACATCATCTTTTTCCTTGCCCTTCCTAACAAATTCTTCTTTGTTTTCCTATTTGGATAATAGGCCAGCTTGCAACATGAAGTGATCTTCTTACTTTCATCCCACTACCATCTCACCAAACAGCCCAAGCAAAATCATCACAGGTCCATACTGCCCTCCCCCTTTGAAGATGTAGGGAAAATATTGAGAGGTTTCGAGACATTGGACAATAGATATTCCGTGTTATAACTTTAGTTCGAAAACAAGGAACACAGATTCAGTGCTCACTGAAGCTTTAATGTTTTATCTACTTACGTTGCTTTCTGCATAGCTTTCATAGCTGATGCTCCAGTTCTCAATGCATCAACCGTCTCTGTAGTAGCTTTTGCCCCTTCTAACATTATCATCTGAAGTAATTAAAAAGCTATATATTATAACAAAGAATGTAGAGAAAATGTAGGTTAAATGACTACACTAGGAGCACAACTATTATCCAATAAACTAAAGTGGTACCTGATCATGGATTCGCAATTGGAAATTTCCAAGCTGCTCAACTTGCTGCTCGTAAAGCCTTTTCCTCTTCAAGCATTGTATTGCAGCTGAAATAAACGCAAATCATAAATTTCATAAATGGAATACACAGTAAGCGGAGAGTTTTTCATCAGACTTCCAGGTAGATTTTCAATCAAACGCAACATGCATTCCAGCTAAACATATCAGCCTGATGAAAGACAAGATACCTTGGAAAATTCTTCCCAGGACGCAACAACATGTGTCCGCTATTATGAAGTATAATGTTATAGCACAAGGGCCAAAATAATGCGCAAAAAAGACTTTACTAAGCTCGCACAAGATTGTGTCGGTAACTTTTAAACTTTTGCTTGCTATTAGTGATTTCTACAAAAAAGGAAAATAGGGGGGGGGGGGGGGGGGGGGGGGGGCTTCATATTGATTTTCAGTATGGAATCATTTGAAATATATTTACGAACTTTTATGGTCATCATCAACTAATTAACGCAACCCTCCTCCACGCACCTCCTTTAGATAAGCTTGAATATAAATTACTCAGATTTATAGGCATGTACAAATGCACGTGACATTAAAAGAGATATTTGTAAAAGAAAAAAAAAAGATAATTGGAGTTCAAAGCAAATTAATCAGTTTTGGTAGGGTTTTTTGCTATGCATGTAAATTAACATATTATTAAGGGGCCATATGAAAAAACCATGACACAGTCTTCTCTTTTAGTTTGTAGAAAACATTAGCGTGGAAGTTGGAACCCTCAATATTTGACTTGTGCCGATCTTCTTCTAACATGTAATGGCATACACATAAGTAACTGTTATTTGGAAAAGTACAATTTAAGTCTAAAACTTAAAATTCTTCTTTAAGCTCAGCTAGCGTCATTTTTGTGATGTTGGTTTCACGTTAGCGGAGAATTTTATTTTTAAATTTCTTATCAGATAGAATATAATTAATGAATGATTGATATTTGGCTTAGGCTTCTTTTGTCTCATCCTTAGAGACAAATTGTTAAAATGCACCGGGGTGAAATCGCAAACTTGTTGGTTTTGGGCCTATTCAGAAATATATAAAGTTGTTATATGAAAGAGCAAAATCAGTAAATATGTGTATATTTCTGTGGCCCTCAACCCATTTATTTTTTTCCTTTGTGTTCCTTGTATGTCACGTGCAGCAGTGGGACCCACAGAGAAATAATCCGCGGGGGGGGGGGGGGGGGGGGGGGGGGATAAGAGTATCTTGCTGTGTGGGACTCGCACAGAAATTAAAAAAGAAAAAAAGAAACAAAACAAAGAGTCGGCTAGTCACCATGACCGGCTACACTCCTTTTCCAGTTATAAAATTAGAGAAAAGACATTTAGTTTAATGTAGAGTAGAACACAAGTTGCTACATACTGGTTTATAGTGATTAATATAGTCCATCAATGTGTTTCGGTAACCACTAAAAACATAAGTCTTTCATGGGCATAACTTCACTAAACTATCATGAACTGTCACTGATTTTTAATAAACTGCCATATACTTGCTCTATTATTCGCAAATCCCATAACATCCACTCATGTTTTTCAAATAACCACCATCAGACCTCTCCGTTAAAAAGTGGTCATGTGCTTGCACGTGATTTTCTATGACAAAGATACCTCCAGATTTATAATTAACACTATAAACTAAATTTAGCTAGATTATTTTTTAAAAAACAAAACATTATTAAAAATACATTATTTTGCATAGAAAATACAGAACATCATTTTTGACATCTCAGAGAGAGAGAGAGAGATAGACTTGGATCCTTCCCATTCAAACACAATAATAATTGGAGATCCGCTCCATTTCAATTGATCTACACCATCAGAGTGCCCAAAGACAAAAAATCGAGTGTTTTAAATAATTTTATCCTAAAAATTAAGTAGGAACAAAATGGACAACCTAAATCAAAGTGTAGAATAATTGAAACCTAACAAAAATTGGTACGTAAAGCATGGTTTCAAATGTCATCTGATTCTGATACGTATCGGCATATCTTTCCGGATTCTGAGTTACCGGATACGATATTAACCCTACAATATCAGCCGATATGGCTGATATTGACGTCTGATATGGGCAATATTTACAGTTAAAACCATTGACCGGTACCAATACATTATTCAAGATTTTAAACCATGATGTAAAGTTTTTCAGTGTTTATATCATTATCAAATAGTCAGATCAGTATGCTCAAAGTTATAGATCAAAAAAACATGCCACTTTAGGTCATCGATTTGTACTATGCATGAGTAAAATAATTCAAAACACTTCCTTTTTGTAGTCACTTTCAATCATGTAGATCTCTTTAACGGAGTGGATCTTCAACTTAAATGGCCTGACATTTGAATCAGAAAGATTCGGCTCCAAATCCTTCTGGAAGTAGTCAAGTCTCTCTCTACACACAGGGACACACATACTGGAGAGACTTTGACACTCTCAGAGCATGATTAAGTTATGTCCACATATAGAAGTATATAATATGCAAAGGGTTTGAAGGATCCACTTAATTTATCTTGATCTACATGTTCTAAAAGCCTCATAAGCAAATAATCATACTTTTTGAAGACTGATTACTCATGGATCAAGCAGTTGTAAAATGAACGATTTTGTAATTGTCAGAAAATCTTATATTTTGTCGTTACTTAAAACATGAGTAAATGGCCTTCAAAATGAATGATTCTTGCGCATACAACTTTCAAAATAAGTAGATTACTTTAATGGAATGAATCGTCTAATTCAAAAAAATTTGAGCTTGTGTATAGCCCGAGATCAATCCGAGACGCCCAAGGTTCGAAGAATCAATCATTCCGGTTCCAACTTGGCCAAGTCAGAATTCGGAACCGTAACGACCTTCGCCGTTCCAAGTATGTTCCGCAATTGGCATGTTTTCATTATTTGCAGGCGAGTCTGTCGCAACTCCGATTTGAATCGGCTGATATGGCCCTGCAGACTCGGCTTGACTCGGTCAATATGGCCGATTCAACTGGAGTTGCGACCATGAATCTCCAGCTCCCCCGTGACTCCTCAGTTCCCCCCGTCTCTTCAGTTGAGTTGAGCTCGGCTTTAAAAATCGAGGGAGAGGCAATTGTAGAGTGAGAAAGAGAAATCGAGAGAGAAAATTGAGAAAGAAAGAGAAAGGAAATTGAGAAAAAATTGTAGTACTCAATACTCACCAGAATTGCGCCGGCGTCGTCCCATCCGCAGCTCTGCTGCTCCGGTGTGGCCCCACCCCAGCTTCGTGTCGCCCCACCCCAACTTTGGCGTCGCCCCCTCGGCCGTCGTTGATTGCCCCCTTGGCACTCGTGGGTCTCACCCGTCATCGAATCAGCACTCGCGGCTACTTCTCCCCAGCTATTCGCCCGTCCCAGCTACTCCGGTGTCTCCCCTTCTCCCATCGCCCCTCCCAGGTGCCATCTCTCCCCTTCTCTGTCTCCCCTCCCTTCTGATCCTCTCTCTGTCTCTCCCTCTCGCCTCTCCCTCTCCCTCTCCCATCTCTCTTCCTCCGTCCCTCCCTCTCTAGATCTCTCTCTGTTTAATTTAATTTAACTATTTTAGTTTAGTTAGTTTAATTTAATGTAATTAATTTAGCTTAGTCATTAGTTGACTTATTTTAGTCTAATTTATCTAGTGAAGTTTAATTTAGTTTAGTTTAGGTTAGTTAATTTAAGTTTGATTAATTTAATTTAGTTTATTTTAATTTAGATTTAGTTTAGTGTTGTTTAATTTAGATAACTCAATTTAATTTAATTTAGTTTAGTTTAGTTAATATAATCTAATTTAATTTAGTTTAATTTTTAACTTAATTTAGATAAATAAATATAGTTTATTTAATTTACTTAAGTTTAATTTAATTAAATTAAGTTTAATTTATATTTAGTTAAGTTTAGTGAAGTTTAATTTAGATAATTTAATTAAATTAATTTAGTATAGCTAAATTAATTTAATTTAGTTAATTTAATTTAGTTACACCCATTCATTTAGTGTAAATTTAATCAAAATTTAATTTAATTCAGTTAATTAAATTAAGTTCATTTAATTGAAGTAAGTTTAAGTTAATATGATATAATTTATTTTAGTTAATTTATTTAGTTCATTTAATTTAGTTAAATTTAATTTAGTTACACCCATTCATTTAGTGTAAATTTAATTAAAATTTAATTTAATTCAGTTAATTAAATTAAGTTCATTTGATTGAAGTAAATTTAAGTTAGTATGATATAATTGATTTTAATTAATTGAACTTAGTTCATTTAATTTAGTTAAATTCAATTTAGTTACACTCATTCATTTAGTGTAATTTATTTTTTTTTTAAGATAAGTATAGATCCTACAAAAGGAATTAATCCTTACATGTTCCTATCGAAACAAAAATCAATCAAAAGCATATTCGCATCGAAGAGTGTTAAAAAGTTAGAAAATTCATTTCAAAGTTCTTTAGTGAGGTAAGTACAGGTGTAAGTGATGTAGATGATGGTGATGGTGAAGATGTGAGGGTTTTATCTCGTTTAAGTATTGATGATGGTGAAGATGATGATGATATTGATGATGTTGATGATGATCGTGACCACAACGAAAGTGATGGCGATAGCGCTGGTAATGACAATAATAAGGGCAACAACGAAGCTAATGGAGAGACTTATATTATTTGTGAAAGTCAACGAGTTGGTGCTATATCGTGGGATCTAAATTATAGTCTTGAAGGTCATATGCAAGAATTGATTTAATATATAGCCAATATTATGGTGTGGAATATGAACATGACCACATACCACAATTTAAGAGATATGCGAGTAATAGTACCGATTTCTCTACTTATCGTAGAGATGATTACAATGATGATTTTATGCCTCATCGCAATTCCATGTGAAAATGACAAACGTGTTGTATATTTAAACATGTATTTAGTAAAATTGACTATATTATGCATATATTTTGGTATGTTTAGTGTGTTATGATATGTTTTAGACACGTGATACATAAATATCAATGTCTATATTTTTTAAAGATTTGTCGTGATTTTTCATAATATTTAATTTTGTTTAATTCAGTTAATTTTAGTTGATTTTCCAAAATTTCGAAATGCCGCCGAAGCAACGTAACATTGGGTGGGAACATGCTACATCTGTTGGCGGAAGCAAAAAATTGGTGAAGTGCAACTATTGTGAAAAGACAGTGCATGGTGGTATAACTAAAATCAAAAAACACTTAGCGCACATATCCGGACAGGTGAAAACTTACTTGAAAGTCCCCAAATAAGTGTCTACACTATTGAGAAAACATCTTTTTGAAGGTAGCAAAGAAAGAGCAAAACCATAAAAGCCAAGAAAAAGCATCTCATGAATCTTTAAGTGAGGAAGCTTTTCATGAAATTGGGGACGATGAATCTGAAAATGAAATTGAAGGTGGGTTGAAAGAAATTGAAAGAAGACGTTAAAATAAGCTATGAGAGAGTCGTGAAATGGCATGGAGGGAGCCATAAAGTTATACAAAAGATGTTGTGACAATAGTTCACAGCCTTCAATATCAGAGATCAAACATGAATTGTGTCGGAGTTTTACCACTAGAGAAGCTGAAATTTCTGTCTGTGGTATTGATCCTTACATGTTTCCATCGAAGCAGAAATCAATCAAAAACATGTTCTCATCGGAGAATGTTAAAGAAGTTAGAAAAGCCATTTTTAAGTTCTTCCTCTACAATGCAATATCATTCAATATTACTGATAGTGGTCCTTACTATCAAGCAATGAGTAATACAGTTGCGAAGGCAGACTCGAGTGTCAAAGGCCCCGCAGTATATCGATTGGCAACAATATTTGGAGGAAGTGAAAGAAGTTGAAGGATATATTGATTAATAAAAGCAAAATGGCCCATTATGATTGCATGATCATGTGTGATGACTGGAGTTCCCGGACTAGGAATCTTATTATTAGTTTCATAATTTATTATGATACACATGATATACCATACTTCAGTTGATACTATAAATATTCAAAAGACTGCTGATTATATATTCTCTTATGGACTGTTGATGAAGTTAGTGCGAGAATGTTGTACGGATTGTAGCCGACAACGAGGCAAGTTTCAAAGCAGCTGATCACTTGTTGATGGAGAAGAGAAAGCATTTATTTTGTTCTCCCTGCGCAGCACATTGCATTGATTTGATGCTTGAAGATATCGGGTTCGATGAAATCAGTGAAGGAGACATTAGATGATGTTAAATTGATTATCATTTATCTACAATAGTCTCAAAGTGGTGAATTTAATGAAACAATTTACCAGAGATAGATATTTGTTGGGACCAGGTATAACAGTTTGCCACCGAGTTCATTGTTATTGAAAGCCTTTTTCGCTATGAGCAAGATTTGAAGAGAATATGTACAACAACCGAATGACGTGAGTTCAACAAAAAAGGGAAAGAAGTGTGAGAGATAAGATTTCTAACTTTATTTGACTAATCAGTTCTGGAAAAAGGCAAAAGTCCAAAATATTATGGATCTTCTTGTTATGGTCTTGAAGATAGTGGATCATGACAAAAAACCAACCTTATCTATTATTTATGAGGCTATGAATAGAGCTAAGTTGGCTATTTAGTTATCCAATAAGAATTGAAAGAAATATTGGAATGTCATAGATCAAAGATGGGAGGGACAACTGCATAGACACTTGCATGCTACTAGTAATTCATTTACATACATATAATTTATAATTGCTAAATAGAAATTGAAATTTTTATATTATAACTCTCTTGTGTCTACATTATTGCAGCATATTTTTTAAATCCGGCCCTCCAATATTCAAAAAAAATTCTACCCATCTAGAGGTGAGAGTTGGATTAAAGGAGGAGATTAAAAAGTTAAAGCCAGATTTGAATAAACAAGCAAAATATTAATGAGATAAGTTATCATATCAATTTGTTTACTTATTTGCAATAATGTTATGCATTTGCAATTATTAATACTTATGCTTTGGATTATCGTAGATAAAATTATTTGTGGACGGAGTTGGAGAATTTGGAGCATCGCTAAGTAGAACATCAATGCAGCAATCTCTTCCATCTGATTGGTGGATTAGCTATAACGAAGAAGCTCCCAATCTGCAGAAAATTTCTATTAAAGTGTTAAGTCAAACTTGTTCCTCATCGGATTGTGAAACAAATTGGAATACGTGGTTACTGATTCATACAAAATTGCGCAACTGATTAGCAAGGAAAAGGTTGCATAAGCTAGTGTTTGTGCATTATAATATGTGGCTGCGTGTAATAAACTTGACAATCCAATGTGATCAAGATGATTATTACAACTCAATCGATCTGAACCATGTTTTCAATGACGATGACATATTAGATGTGTGGACTAGGGAGAGAGAACCCGTTTTGCGTGAAAAATTACTTACATTGGTTGGATGAGGGATAAATCAAAGTGAGGAAGATAGAGGTGCTAGGGATGGTGGTGATGAAGGCCCTAGCGAAAAGGGTAAGGGTACAGCGATGGATTCATCCACTTCTAGTGGTGATGATGAAGATGGCGGTAATGGTAGTGAAGAAGTTAGTTATGATAATAGCAATAATAGGAAAACCGTGGTGCTGAGGGAGGGACCTTGGTAGAAGCCAACGAGGTGGTGCTACTATGTCATGAAATTCAAATTATTATGCCACACAGGATACTGATCATGGAGGCCGATTAGAGATTTCAGAGCAGCGGAGGTATTTGGATTACCTGGTTGATTTCTCTTCTGATGATTATTCAAATGGACATGAGAATTACTCATGGGGTTATCATAATCTTGAAGGTCATATGCAGGATTTGAGCTTGACATTAGGCCAACATTATGGTATGGATATGGCTATAGCCAGATGCCATAACTTGAGAGATCTGCGAGTATTAGTTAATCATCTGCCAGCGCAGAATATCCAGGTTTTGGGTATTATCATCCTGGTGCTGATATTGCACAACCGCCCCACCATATTGCTATGATGATACATCCTCTACCCAATCATCTCTACCTATCGGAGCACAGCAACATTCATCTTATTATCCTTATAGATCCGATTTTTTCCTTATCGCAGGGATGATTACAATGATGATTTGTGTCTCATCGCAATTCAATGTGGAAATAACTACATTGTGCAGGTATTTATGAATGTATTTGTGAAAATTAGTATGTTATGCATTTATTTGATATTTTAATATCGCGATGCAGGTATTTATGTATTCTCTTCATGTTTAGTGTGCTAGACGATATGTTTTGAAAATGTTATATATCAATTTTAAGGTCTATCATTTTTTAAGATTTGTCGTGATTTTTTTACCAAAAAAATGAGCTTTTTATGACACATTTTGTGCGTATCACCCAAGCCCGTTCCGCGACGCCGAGACCGATGTGGAACGGAGACTGATGTTGTGACCTCCGAGTCTGAGGCTGAGACCGCGACTTTGAACCATGGAGACGCCGCGACTGATCCGTCTTAGTGCCGGCCGAGTAGGCAGCCGAGACCGCGATTTTGAACCATGCGGTCGAGACAACGATTTGAACCATGAATGTGAGCAATGCCCCACATCACAAGTACATGATAAGAAAACATCTAATCTTCAATCAATGACTTCTCATAATAAGAGCAGGACTCCTAATAACATAAAGAAACATGACTTCTAGTAGCATATAGAAACTTGATTCTTAATATGATAACTACAATATAACTCCTAATGGGTAACTATAATAATCAGAGACTTTCACAATACCAATACGCTAATCATTTCAGGTTGTCAACATAAATCTTTTTCTACTATTCAGCTATGAGATCGATATCCTCACTTAAATTAACGGCAAGCATATCCATTTTAATTGGCTCTCTCCATGTCTGCTTAGACCCGCCTCTACTTAATGCTGCTCCATTAAGTAACCTTATCCCCCCCGACTAAGCACAAAGTGGTCTGCATTGCAAGTGCTCAAACCATCTCCATTGTTTCTCTCATATTTTATCTATAAACTACCCCTAACTTGAAAACTATTTTCTTATCCTATCTCCTGCTATTAACCTTTCTCAACATTCGCGTTTCAGCTACAATATTATTTCAGATGACTGGGGCACCAAAATAACTATAGGGCAACCTTATTTTATGGTTGCAGTTATGCACTATGTGAATACAAAATGACACAAAGTTCTCCCCTGAAGATGTTAGTTTACAGAAAAATCAACCAACATTTCACCCCTCCTGTGACAACATTGAACTTTCTCATAGAGATACAATGACATTGTCACTTCTAGTGAAGAGATCGGTTTCAAGCAAACATTATAAATGGACGTAATTCTAAAGTTAAAAACATAAAAAAAAAAACATCCCAACCGGTATCCAGATATGTATAGAGATGAGAGAGGGCAAATAATTTATACCTCTTTTGTTCTTTGCTTTTGTAAACTCCTTTGCCTTTTCAACCTCAGCAGAAACCTTCTTCAAAAGGACTTTTTCCTTTTTCTCTAGCATTTCAAGTGTCTAAAATTTACATAAAAAAGCAGGTTAGGTGCAAAATTGCAACCAGAATTATAATAGGTCCATGAGCATGCCATAATCACATAAAAGGATATGCCGAAGATTTATTTGTGTATGAAGATAAGCATATAATTCAATTGCATTCATCTGGTGTGCGTGCTAGTTTTAACGACGATCGGGTTTGCCTAAATATCTCGAGATGTCTATTTATAAAAATCTGTCATTGTAATGAGAAAACTAGATAAGTGTCCCTATCCACCTACACCTGATATAACTGTTATGCATGCGGTTATGATTCAAACGTAGTGTTGGTTCGTATATCTTGATGCATCAAGACATATCTATTCTATGACATTATAACAAAACAAATTCATGCATTACTATTTATGCAGAAGAATTCACCGGCCAGACGAAAATCAGTACTTACACTATTCCAACATTATAAACAGAAAAGCAATTTCATTGTATGCTTCGAAATCTTCTTTCAGATACTTTTCTATTATATATTTCACTAAAGGTCAAACATATGCTATGTACTTCTAGTCAACTCCTGTGCAAATTCCTATACCTCATTAAAACCTCAAATAGATACTTTTTCCCTTTTATCAATGAAAGCAGACATAATATACAGGAAAAAGAACTAAGCAAAATCACAATGGATAAGATAGCTTCAATCTAAGTTAAAAGATAATCGGAGAGGGGAGCTGGCTCATAAATCCCTTCTTAAGGAGAATTAACATAATTTAACCCATGAGTCCAGGTTCCCATGTTGAAAATAATCTCTAACCCCTAATTTACCCATCGCAAACCGAATTCATAAAGACTCTGTTATACTTACCAATACAATAAGATGACCTTAGAGTGTTTCATGGAATTAGGATGAAATTTGATTAGGTTCTTCAGTTTCTAGCCTGTTTGTGCCATCAAATTTACAGTGCAAAACGGCATAATTCATGATAATCCAAGAATTAACAAGTCAGAATGAATAATTCCATAAAATTATTTTCAAAATTCACTAAGTGTCCAAAAAAATCACAATTTCCGACGATAAAACCTAATAAAAACGTATAATAGAAAAATACCTCATTTAATTTGTCTAGAGTGGCCAAGGCATTGGCCTGCTCCTTAGGTTTCCCAAAAAGCCGATTAAACATCGCTCCCAACTTCTAAATTTACTCTCCCCTGCAACAAACACAAAAGGCTCAATCTCAATCGGAAACCACAGGCAAAAGAATAGGAAAACAAGAGATAATAAAAGAATTACCCACGAGAGTTAGGGTTTTCGATTCAATAACCGAATCGATCGCAAGCTTCAAATCGTTCTTAGGTGTTAGGATTTTCGATTCGATAATCGAATCGATCGCAAGTTTTGAATCAGAAAAAAAAGCAGCGATCTTTTGACGAAGCTGGGGGGGAGAGAGAGAGAGGAAAGGAGATCAGAACCGGGGACGGCAAAAATGAATTAATTATAATTATTAATAATTAATTATTAAAGAAGATGATGCCGTCGGCCCCCTCTGCTTTTCTAAATTCTCGTGTCTAGGTGGGGTCCAGCGTCTGTGAACGGGTGTTTTCTGGGTGAATAAAAACAAGTTCTTTCAAAAGGCTTCTTCCCGTCCGGTTCCTTCGACTCCAATCAAAGCGGTTCGGATACGGCAGTCGACAGGTCAGCAGAGTCCGATGGTTTCTAATTTCTGGCGCGTAGTATTGTGGTCGTTAAAGATTAAATAAAAATTAAGAAAAGGAAATTAGTGAACTGAGAAATTTTTATTTATTAAAAAAAACTGAATATCTGAAAAATAAAAAAAAACCAATTTGAATATAAAAGCTTCTTCTCTGTAAACAAAATGGAACTATTTTCTTGTTTAATATACATTTCACTTTGCTTTAAAAAACGAAGGATGTTGTCTCCTTCATTATCCTTCTCATACTAACCCCTCACAAACTCTCTTCACTTCACAACACCCATCTTTTTGTTCGTCGTCACGGTCTGATGGCGAGCAGTCCATTCTCATCAGGCACCCGGCACAGCTCTAGCCCACATCTCAGCCGCAACAACTCTCCCATAACAGCCAAGTGCACGTGTGCAAGGGAGTGAGTCCTTGTGGATTGATGAAGAGGGCTGTGAGACTTACTCATTGATGCAGAGACTTGCCGATTGGCGCAAGCCAAACCTAATTTTTAAGATCTTAAGTGTCAGGTCCGTGTTTCACAAATCCAAACTTTAAAAAAAGAAAAAGAAAAGAAAAATTATTTTCATGTATGGATTTCACAAACGCGGGCCAATAATAAAATAATTTTAGGTATGGATTCATTAAATATGGATCTAAAATAGACTACAATTTATGTTCTAGTTTATACGTCAAAATCAAACAAAAAAAATGCTATTCGTCGTTGCCCAACGCCACATGGTGAGGCGAAATCATTCAATGTGTACGTGGCCTGTCAGATGTTGATTCTTATAATTAAATTTCAGAGATGTCTTTTTTGAAATTAAATTCAAGAAAGGATTTTTTTTTAAAAAAAGAATGCCCATTGTTATTTTGTTATTAATCTTGCATTATATGATTGAAAATTTAATGGTTTTCTGATAATTTAATGGGCATCTAACTTAGGTGCACAATTAATAAACATTAATTACTCGCTTAATATATATAGTGATACATGCCGCGTTTATCTACTCGTTGCTTACGAACTGCAAAATATCACTATGTCCGAGGCTTATAGGAGTACTGTGTCCAAAGATAACATGAGCGATTTCTATTTCGATGATGTCATCAGTTCTCATCATCCTCCCTAAAATACCCACTGTCCTTAGTTACTTGCGAATATTTTCATTTTTTGCCTTTTGAGAAGACTGGTTGACCGACTGTTTTGTGGGTTAGCTCGACCCTGGATGTGCCACACCCTTCCCTTAGTTATTTCCTGTCACGATATCATACTACTATTAGTCATTTGTAAATTTTTAAATTAAAAAACAAAACTTATACTTTCATTTGATGACATGCCTGGACATGCAAAGAAACAGGTCTTATGGCCACGCAAAAAAAGAACCAACAACATCACCAACGGTGGTCATCTCGTCGGTTGGATATGGTAGATATGCATTAATATCTAATGGCTCTATAATGCTTACTTTAACATTATCATATTCAAGTGCATGACCGTGAAGCATTTGATTATCATCATTGGTGTTGTACGCTCTTCGCGAAGAAATCCATCCTATAACATAAATATTAATAAGCATGATATAACAAAAAAGATCGATAACAAAATAAATTACAAAGTAATATTACCTTTAGAATTTGAGATAAGTTTATTGACACCGAGTATGAATCATGCCGTTGTACGGTGGAGGATAAGCAGGCTGCCCATAATAGGGTGAAGGACGATACTGCTCATAATAGAACAGTGGAGGCTGAGATGACATTTGGAGTTGTGCTTCACTATCCCTTTAAGCTTTTAGAGCATTTCTTTCACCCGGGCATTCACCAACCTTTTCACAGAATCGCTTGATGCAGAGGATCGACGTTCACGAGGTTGATGGAGGTAGCTGGTTATAGTGGCCCCATATCTGGCCCCTCTAACACGACCGGGGTGCTCGGGGCCCAGAGCCATGCCTAATATGTCATCCCTTATGGATGAATTTCTCCCTACGACACCAACTCAACAGGAGAATCCTAAGAAAAAAAAGATTATAATATTAACACTTAGAAAAGTGATAAGATTGTATTGGCAATAGTATTCAGATAATTCATTTTAATTAATGCACTTACAATTTTATTTGCAATTTTTTGTGCGACTTCATTGTTATATGAACCATCTTTTTAAGCCTAGTAGCTTTTCACAATTCATGTCGAGAAATTGACATAAATGTTGAATCGCCCTCTTATGATTTTTGTTATGCAAAATAACATACAAGATATCAGTAATAATCTATATGTAAGCATTAAAAAATAACAAAAACATTATATGCTTAGCAGATCTTGTTCCAGGCGCCTATATCCTTTGCGCGAAATCAAATGCTTGTATTTAAATTCCTTTTAAAGTTCTGTAATGCCCCAATCCGAGGATACAAGAGCGCTACGGCGACTTACATACGCAAGGCGAAAATTGTTGGACCAAAGGTCATTAGCCCTACTTTTGATGATAACAAAACATATGTAGTTATATTTTAACAATTTTGTATAACAAAGTTTCAGGTTAAATTCTTTATTGCATTTTCGCTCCATCACAAGAGTCGCACGTTTGGAAGCCAAGAAGATGTAAATCGCAGAGCCTAAGCACATAAAAGAGCTCAAGAATTAAGTTTGCAAAAGAAGACTATATCAAGATCTGTATTTTTGCTTTTTGCATTTTAGATAGGATTTATAATCGTTTATTAAAACCAAGATGATATAGGTTGATAGCTCCTTTGTGATTGACACACACACATCTTTCACATTCCTAAAGTGTTTTAAAAAGAGTTCAAGACATTTCTCTTTTCTTTTCAAGATCAAGTTTCGGAAAAACGAGTTTCGAAAAAAATCAGTTTTTGATTTAGAAAAGTGTTTGTACAAAATATAGTTCTTTGTTTTGTGTTGATTCATGATCACACACTGGTTCTATCAAGTCCTTAGAACTCTATTTGTATTTAAAGATCAAAGTTTATTTGTCGGAAAAAGATTGGTTTCAAAAAGATTTCGATAACAAGCTTTGGCCCTAAGTCGGTTGACCGGTCGGTCGACTGTAGGCAGAGCAGCTTTGCTCTGTTGTTCGACCGAGCATGCACCAAAGTGCATTATGTGCACTTCGGTCAACGTGTGCGGTTGACCGACTGCAAGAGTTTTGCTCTCGGTTGGGTCCGGTCGACCGCCCCAGTCGACTGACCGGTCGACAAACGGTCGAAAATCTGACCGTTGGCGGTCAACGGCCGGTTGACCGACAGAAGACTTTTTCTTCTATTTTTCTCAACGGCTATATTCTGTTTTGTCTTTTTCTGGGTCTTTTCTCAACGACTCTTTGGGTTTTCTCCTCCTGTTTCATTCCTTATAAATAGTGGGATACTAAAAAAAACCTAAAACGAGTGTTATCAAGTTTTGATTAAGTTTTTATAAGTTTATAACAAGATTTAGTCTTTTTCTTAAAAGATTTTCTTTTGAGCCAAAATTTTCTTCCCTCTACATCTTTACAAGCTATTTCCAGTACACAATCCCAAAGAGTTTCACCTCCTCGTCTTGGTTATAGGATTGTACTTGTGAGACTTTTGTGAGAGAAGATCACCGATTTTCTTCTATTGTGAAGTTGTAGAGGTTGCAGCCTCAAGTGAGCTAGTGAGCTCTGTGTTGGTATTGCGGCACCACTGTTTTTCATTATGTTTGCAAAGGGGGAAAACTTACAAAATAGAGTTTGAGGAGCTAAATTACAAGTATTCTTAAAAAGATTACAAGTAGATCTCCTCAGAGATTCTGGAGAAGTGTGCCGATAGGAGTCTGGTCAGCGCGCGACCACTTTGTCCCTTTGACGATGCGAGCGATGAGATTCCCTTCTCGCCTGGTTCGGGGAATCAGAGAACAGAAGGTTGGTAGAACCCTCTTGCTGCTTCTCAAAATCGCCTTCAATAAAGAATTCCTTCTCGCCTGGTTCCGGAGATTCCTTGAGAAGAAGGATGACGTTAGGTATCAACACCCTGATTAGAGAAAGCAATTCTCTAAAAGGTCTCTGAATTCGAGAGCGCACGGTGCTTTATGAAGAAACCTCTGCTTGTGGAGTCCTCTTTTTGTCTTCGATCGATCGATCTATATCCTCTCCTTGTACCCCTGGCGGGTTATTTATAGGGAGAGTAAGGGTATAATCGTCCCTTGAAAATATGGAAACAGATTGAATCAAATCTGTTTAAATCTGAAAGTAGCCTTGCTGCGAGGCTAAGATCAGCTTCTGCGAAGCTAGAATTGCAGGTCGGTGGACTTTCTTGATCTGTTTTGATCCTTTCCATATCGTTGGAGGATTTTCCCTAATCTTCTTACTCGTTTTAGGAGAGCAAGAGATTGTGGCAATCAACTATCAAATTTGATCTCTGATTTGATCTTGATTGGATTTGATCCGATTAAATCCGATCTCATCTGGAGATTTGATTGGTCAAAGGTGACCATAGCATACCAATAGCGGAGCTGCCCGTTTTGAGCTCGTAGCGGAGCTAGAGACGGTTTCTGGCGAAGTCTGAAAGAAACCCTTTGGCGGAGCTGGAAGTCCTCTGTGGCGATGTTTGCGACTTAGCTTCTTGGCGAGGCTTTTGATGGCTACGAGGCGAAGTCGAGTGATATTAGCCTCTCAAGCGAGGCTATCCCTTTGGGCTCATGCGATGCTAAGTGTTAGCACCTTAGACCTGCTGAGGTCTGTTTAGAAACAATCTGGGTTCACTGTCTACTTGCTGGATCAGTGGAGTCCAAGTTGCTTCCTTGTCCCTCGGAGACGGGTGAAAACTGGTCTTCAGCTCGTCTGTCACTTGTCTTTTGTAAATGTCAACAAGTTTAGACATTGTTGGACCAATGAGAATCTTGTCTTTTTTAAGTGTCAACAAGACCCCCTTCAAAGTTTTCGAAAGTCTGCAATGGCTCAGACTTCGAAATACTTTGAACTGCTTTGATCAGTGGTAGTGTGGAGTATGAACGTCGCCATGATGGTTGAGTTCGACTTCGCCTTCAATCCTGCTTTGGGATGTAGATTCGCCGAGGAATCATGTAGACTCGCGTCTGGGTAGCTTCGCGTGCGAGTAGCCCCGCGTCTGGGCTTCCGAAGATATGTTCGCTTGGGAGCGCATGTCGCTTTCCCGAGGCCAACTGCCGTGGGCCGGTTACGAGGAGGATTACTCCTTTCTTCGTACTGATCGAGGGAGATATTCTCCGATTTGCACGTTTCCAAGGGAGGATATTCCCTTTCTTCAAGGCGCAATAAGTGCCTTTTATGAGGGAGACGTTTTCTCCCTTCGCACGGTTCCAAGG
>JAVJIF010019847.1:0-64516 GCA_038442645.1 Agave tequilana | reverse complement strand
ACTAATTCATTTGATAGTCGACTTGATCAAACCCCCTAGTCGACTAGTCATGTGTCGAAAATAAACCCAACTCTCTGTTTGTCCATTAGTCGACTTGACAGACAATATTAGTCGACTAATAGACCTTGTAGTCGACTAACCCTATTCCCCTAGTCGACATCCATGACCCAGTCGACCTATAAAGGAGTTGCAGTCGACTTGATTCAGTTATCCAGAAACCTGTCACTCAAACTTATCTTGACCTAGTCGACTAATACCCAAACCTAGTCGACTAACCTTTGGAAAATTGCCTAGTAATAGTCGACTACTCAAAAGGCAAGTCGACTATAGGCAGTTTTTTGACTGTTGGACAGTTTCTTTATCTGGTCTTTTGTGCAACATTTTTCAACGTTTCAATCATTTGAATTGCACCTATAACTACCCTAACTTACCCTAGTGTGTAGCTATATAAAGGGTTGTTATTCTAAAGGCCAAATTAGAATCCTAATCTTCAGTTTTCTAAATCAAAATTCTGCCAAACCTGAAAACTGATTTCCACTTCAGTTTTCTTCACCAAATTCAAATTCCTTTGTGAAGTTCTCTGAAGTTTTTCTCCTATACTAGACCTTGTCCATGTTCATACACAATACCAGGCTTATAGGAAAGTGTTGTAATACTCAAAGTAATCATTGTACACGGGTGTCTTCTTGGTGTAGAAGCAAGTTGTACAAGGTGGTGATTGTTCTCTTGGTGGAAGAGAAGGTGTACACATTTGGCAAAGTGGATTTGTCAAGTGGTGTGCATGGTTGTGATTTTGGGTGTACAATATCAAGGATAAAGGAAAATCTCAAGCGGGTGGCTTGGGGACTAGATGTAGGTCACGAGGACCGAACCAGGATAAATCTCTCGTGTTTGCGTTTGTCTAAACTTTTCTGAGATTTGATTTCCTTTATTGCAAGTATATTTATTTGTTTAACTTAACCCTTCTTTGTTTAGTATTTGTGTTGACTTCATATTTTAGATCCATAAGTGCCAACAGAGAAAGTCCAAACATTTGGCATCATCTCGGGACCAACATTTGGTATCAGAGCCCTGCATACCTAGTCAACAACAAGGATGGCAACGGAGTTTTCATCATCCCAATTCAAGGAAGGACATTCTACGCAACGTCTATCGCTATTTGACGGATCCAACTACAACTATTGGAAGTGTAGAATGAAGATCTACTTGCAATCACTCAACTACGAACTTTGGAACATCGTAGAAGCATCGTACACCAAACCATCAACCAACTACAACGCTTGGACTGATGATCAAAAGAAGAATGCGAACCTTGACGCCAAAGCGATGAATGCCTTGTTCTGTGCATTAACCAAAGAAGAGTTTCAACAGGGTGTCAACAGCCCTTCTGCATATCAAATATGGCATACTCTTCAGGTAACACACGAAGGCACAAGTAAAGTTAAAGATTCTAAAATATATGTTCTTGTCCACAGGTTTAAATTATTCAAAATGGAGGAGAATGAAACCATATCCGAAATGGTTACAAGATTCACCGACATTACCAATTCATTAGCATCCCTTGGAAAGGACTACACCCAAGTTGAAAGAGTTCGTAAGATCCTTCATGCCTCACACCAGAATGGGAGAAAAGACAACCGCAATTGAAGAGGCGAATGATCTTTCAACTATGATATTAGAAAACCTAATCGGTAATCTAATGGCATATGAAGTGCAGTTAGAAGAAAGAAAGAAGGACGAACGACAACACCACTCGAAGAAGAAAGAACTTGCCTTCCATGCATCCTCCGACACGGACGATTCAAATGACGATGAAGAGGAGATGGCAATGCTTTCAAAGAAATTCAGGAGATTCTAAGCAAGGTAAATTCAAATACTTTAATTGCAATAAACCAGGTCATATGAAGATGGATTTCCCATTGCTCAAAAATAAAGGTAAAATTAAGAGCAAAAAGTTTAAAAAGAAGAAAACTATGAAGCCTCATGGGAGAATAGTGATTCCTCATCTTCTGACGAAGAAGAATCCACTGAACGTGTCAACCTATGTTACATGGCCATAGAAGATGATGAGGTATCATTTACTGAACTTTATGATGCATTTTCATGAATTGTTTAATGATCTAAAGCATGAAAAACTGAAAAAATAAAGTTTTATCAAAAGAAAATGAAAAACTTTTAAATGAAATTCATGTTATACTTTACAAGTATCTTCTATAAATTCTCAACAAGATGAGTTTGAAAAAGTCATATCATCTTTGAAAAATGATAATGAGAAGTTATAAAAGAAAATATTTTTCTGAAAAAGGAAACTAAGTCTTTGAATGAAAGGATTTCTATATTGGATAAAGACATGTTAGTTTTCAAAAAGAAATATGAAGATATTTTTGAAAAATGTGACTAAGTTCAATCAAGAAAAAAAATTTGAATGATTTGTTATCTTTTCAAAACTTTGAATCACTTAGAGGGGGGGTGAATAGTGATAATGCTAATCAATGCTCAATTTAAAAAAGATGATGCAACAATCGCCCAAAACAAGACTAGAAGCCGAATTCCCCACAAGGGGCTCTGAACTCCTTCCTCGTGATTCCTCTTGAAATGAGTTGGAGGTGCACAATGCAATCTTATTGTATGGGACTATGATTGACAAGATGAATGAAAACAAGTGAATATTGCAATGAAGATAGAGAGCAAATAATAATAGCAATGAAAGTAACGCAAGAGGCAAGAGCAAGTAAATCAAACATAAACACCAAGAATTTTTCCGAGGTTCGAGCACCCAGCTCTACGTCCTCGCCTTCCCCAGAAGGCCTCGCCTTCCCAGAAGGATTTCTAACCACTATAACTTCACAAAGATGTTACAAATACACCGGAGTACCCAACTCCACATCTTAAGTACAAGTAATTTCTTAGTAGTCAAAGACCACAAACTCTCTTTTGCAAAACTCTCTTCCCTTACAAAAATCCTTGTAGAACAATGAGTAGGATTGAAGCTCTTGTTTGTAAGTGGAAAAAAAAATGAAATCAGAGAGTTTTGTAAAACACTTCAGAAAATGGGAGAGAATTTTAGCACAAAAAACCAAGAAACAAAGCTCTTTTGAATGCATTAAACTTTTGAAACTTTTGTAAACTTTTCTTGTGTTGAATCTCTCCCTAAACACCCCTATTTATAGGAGAGGGCTAGGGTTAAAAGATAAAACACACTTAAGCTAATAAGGAAGTATTAGGTTCAGTAAATAACTCTTAAATACAATTTAGAAGAAAAAAGACAAAAATAAAACAGCTCAGAAAAATAGCCGTTACTGTTCAAACAGCTCTTTCGGTCGACCGGTCGGTCGACCGTAGTACAAATAAAAAGAGCCGTTGCCGGCTCTCGGTCAACCGCCGGGCGACCAAAATTAACAGAGAGCAAACGACTTACAGTCAGGCAGGTTTCGGTCGGCCGCCCGGTCGACCGAAAAATGTGCACACGGATACGCACCTGACTGCCAGAACTGCGGTCGACCGGTCAGTCGGCCGGATCAGGTCAAAAGGCGAAACTGAAACAGAATTTTGATGGGAATTTAAAGTCTAACAAAATAGTTTTGATTTGAAACAAGTATAATACTCTAAATTGAGTTTATAAGCACAAAGCTTTAAACTAAAATAATTTTTGCATATTTATAGGGAATATTCTAGGAAATGATATGTGCACAAAAACGTGTGTGATAGAGCTCCAAACCTATCCACTATTCTTTAACAAAACTATAAAACTAAATAATATCTAATGAAGTCTTCTTGAGCAATCTTGAAGTCTTGAGCCATGCAATGCCTTGATAGAGCCTTCTCTTCTAAGTTCCTTCCTTGATGTGCCATAAGCCTTCTTTGCTTCGTGAACCTAGAAATTCTTGCAATAGCTAAGCAATGCCTCCAAATATGGTACAAATCTGAAACTTATTTTGAACAAACTTATTAGTACCAAATAGCTCTTATTTGGTTTGTCATCATCTAAACTCTAAACAAATGGAGAGTGTAACCTTATGGGCAACAAACTTGTCACATAATAATTATGGTATTGGATATATTGAAAAATCTTTATATGTTAGTAATCCATATATGAAAAGAAAGTCTAATCATGTTTCAAAAAGAATTAAGACAAAGTTTATATGGATTCCTAAGAATTTAAGTATTCATGATAAAAATACCTATATTGCATCATACATTCATGATATATGTAATTAATGCAATTATGTGTATACTAACAGGTGGAAACCAAATCAAAATGGATTTGGACTCCTAAAGATTAATATGTTCTTTTATGTTGGTACCATCTAACGTTTATCTTGCAGGTACCATATAAAAGTTGATAAGAACATATATATATATATATATATATATATATATATATATATATATATATATATATTATATATATATATATATATATATATATATATAATGATATATTGTTGCAGGGGGAGAACAAAGTATTTCTATATTTGTTATAATCCAATTTCTGTAGGGGGAGGAAAATATAACCTATTTTCTGCAGAGGGAGTATATGTGCACACAACGTGTCATCATCAAAAAGGGGGAGAATGTTGGAACATGTTTTGATGAAGATATTTGTGAAGCATTTCATTTGGAGCTCTAGCACAAGATTTATCAAGAGTTCTTCATGATCAAGACTGCCTAAAGAGAGTTGATATGATGTATTTTGTAATTATGAAATAGCATGTCAAAAGCCTTGATGTACACACACATATCATGTCTGTATAGTCGACTTATAACTCCTTATAGTCGACTAATTCATTTGATAGTCGACTTGATCAAACCCCTAGTCGACTAGTCATGTGTCCAAAATAAACCCAACTCTCTGTTTGTCCATTAGTCGACTTGACAGACAATATTAGTCGACTAATAGACCTTGTAGTCGACTAACCCTATTCCCCTAGTCGACTAATCCATGACCCAGTCGACTTATAAAGGAGTTACAATCGACTTGATTCAGTTATCCAGAAACCTGTCACTCGAACTTATCTTGACCTAGACGACTAATACCCAAACCTAGTCGACTAACCTTTGGAAATTGCCTAGTATAGTCGACTAACTCAAAAGGCAAGTCGACTATAGGCAGTTTCTGACTGTTGGACAGTTTCTGTTCTGGTCTTTGTGCAAAATTTTCCAACGTTTCAATCATTTAAATTGCACCTATAACTACCTAATTTACCCTAGTGTGCAGCTATATAAAGGGTTGTTATTCTAAAGGCCAAATTAGAATCCTAATCTTCAGTTTTCTAAATCAAAATTCTGCCAAACCTGAAAACTGATTTCCACTTCAGTTCTTCAACAAATTTAAATTCCTTTGTGAAGTTCTCTGAAGTTTTTCTCCTATACTAGACCTTGTCCACGTTCATACACAATACCAAGGCTTATAGGAAAGTGTTGTAATACTCAAAGCAATCATTGTACACTGGTGTCTTCTTAGTGTAGAAGCAAGTTGTACAAGGTGGTGATTGTTCTCTTGGTGGAAGAGAAGGTGTACACATCTGGCAAAGGGAATTTGTCAAGTGGTGTGCATGGTTGTGATTTTGGGTGTACAAAATTAAGGATAAAGGAAAATCTCAAGCGGGTGGCTTGGGGATGGATGTAGGTCACGAGGACCGAACCAGGATAAATTTCTCGTGTTTGTGTTTGTCTAAACTTTTCTAAGATTTGATTTCCTTTATTGCAAGTATATTTATTTGTTTAACTTAACCCTTCTTTGTTTAGTATTTGTGTTGACTTCGTATTTAGATCCATAAGTGCCACAGAGAAAGTCCAACATTTGGCATCATCTCAAGACCAACATGCTTCTCTCTCTCACTTGTGTTTATATCTTGCTTGCTGATATTGTTTTTATCTCTTTTATATGCTTGATATATTTGTGCTCATTGTTATATGCTTGGATTGTTTGCTCGCACTTGTATTCAACCAAGAGAGCCATAGCATCACCTCAACTCTTAATCTATAGGAATCTTTAGGAGATAGTCCAGAGCCCTTCACCAGGAATTCGGCTACGCTCTTATGTTATACTTTGTGTGTTTAGCTTAATAGTTTTAATTTGCTTAAAAAGTTTTTAATTCCACATCATTATCATTAGATTAGCTAGTACACCTATTCACCCCTACCTCTAGGTGTATTTTCAATTGGTATCAGAGCTTAGTGCTCTTAATTTGGGTCTAACAACCTAGAGTTAAAGATTCTCATTTTAGCTAATCATAATATTTGTACAGACATATATGGATTTCATGACACCTCCCATGTTTGATATTCTTAACTTTTAGTTTGGAAAGTTAAGATGTCTATATACCTCAAAGCCCTAGGAATTCATGTTTATCTTACCACTATTAAAAATTCATATTATTTAAATGGCAAACATGTTGAGGCTAACACAAAAGTCATTCATGCTTTAAAGAGTACCCTAAATAATGATTATTTATGTAGGGTTGCTAACTTTGATTCGACTTTTGTAATATGGAACACACTAGTCTCTCTTGGTGAACAAAAACAATACTATATGGGGAGTGACTCGGAAGCTGGAAGTAATGCTTTTAAACATATGCTACATGGTCCAAGTGGATGACCTCCTTGAGGGAAATTCTGAATCCGAGCTAGAAGAAGATATTGACATGCCTTATGTTGAGCTTGCATCTTTTTGTCAAAAACTTCTTGAAAAATATGAATGTTCAAGAAATAAAAAGATTCTCTTAAAAAAAATTTGAAATTATTTCAAAGAAAATGAATTTTTAAAAAAAGAGAATATTTTCTTATCTTCAAAATTAAATGACATTTGTGAAGGAAACAATTCATTAAAAAGTAAAATTATTTTGGTAGAAAAAGAAAAACAATTATTTTTGAAGAAAATAACTCTTTGAAAAGAAAAATTATTTCAAAAGAAAAAGAAAACATTTCTAAAAAGAAAAATACTGTTGATTCTCATTCTTACCATGCCAATAATGATCCTTGTCATGTTTTTCATGTTACTATTGATAAAAAACGAGATTCAAGTCCTGAAAAATAGAATTAATTGTTGAGCTCAACTTTGAGCAATTGTGCATTCAACCATTCTAGATTGGAAACCTTATTTTCAAAGAAATAAGCTCCACATGTTCATGCACATAACCCACGACATACATATACATACTATGCTCACATTCACACATTCATATGCATGTTAGAGTGTACACATGTACACATTGTGGCTGCAAGGCCATCTTGCAAGATTCTACTTTGATAGATTAAATTCTATAAAATTTGCAAATAATAAAAATGTTTGGGTTCCTTATGATGCTAACCCTCGTGGACCTAAAAGTAAATGGGTACCAAAGGTTTTCACACTTGTATTTGATGTAGATGCGGGCTCTCACATGACGTGAGAGGAATGGTGCCTTAGTGATGGATGCATGTGCTAGATGGACATACCAAATTGATGCATCACCTTCAAGGAAGTTTGGTGGGAGGACCACCATGGTTTGGAGGCTTAGAGAATAGTGCATATGGTTTGGTAACTATCTCTAAACTCCTATTTTAGTTTCATGTTTTTATATAAATATTTTTTTAGCATGTTAGTTTTGTACTTCATGTGATGAATGCTTGTTTAGATGCAGTTTTCATTAAACTTGTATTTATACTTGTATAAGTAGTGAGCTATACTTGATTATTATATATTTGTTCTTCATTACTCATTTGTACTCATTACATGCACATGTATAACCTATTTTGATGATTCTTTTATTTATACTTATTTTTCTATTTTGTACATGTTTTGCTTCATGTATATGTTATTTTTGTCTACAACTAATAAATATAAATGTATACCCTTGAGTCACTTGCCTTCATGCAAATTCTATTATAAACTCATTTGTATTTGGGATATATATGTATATTTTTAGTTTTTATAGAACATACATATACCTTGAAGTTTGTGAAAATCACCTAGAGGGGGGTGAATAGGTGATGATGCTAATCAAAGGGCAATTTAAAAAATTTAAAGCTACAACAATCACCAATCAAGAATCACAAGATGAATGCAAGAAATTAAGTATGACAATGAATATGATGAGCAATTAATAAGAGCAAGCAAAGTAGAGTAAGGAGTGTAAGAACAAGAAAAGTAAACCAATCGCAAACACAAGGATATGTTATCGAGGTTCAAGCACCCAGCTCTACTCCCCGCCTTCCCCAGAAGGATTCCGACCACTTCCACTATCACAAAGATCTCAAATACAATGGAGTACCCAACTCCTACAATCTCAAGTATAAGTAATTTCCTTGGTAGTCAAAAGACCACAAACTCTCTCTTTCAAATATCTCTTCCCTTACAAAGGTCCTTAGAGAATATTGAGTAGGAATGAAGCTCTTGTTGTAAGTGAAGAAAGAAAATTAAATCAGAGAGTATTTAAAAACCCTCAGAAAATCAGTGAGAAATTCAGCACAAAAACCAAGAAACAAGTCTCTTTTGAAAGCCTTAAACTTTTGAATTTTCTAGCAATAATTGTTGTAACAAGTCTCTCCCCAAACACCCCTATTTATAGGAGAGGGCTAGGGTTTAGGGATAAAACATAATTACTGATGTTTAGGAGGTAATTAGATCAAAATATATCCTGAAATGAATTTTTAAACACAAAAGACAAAAATAAACAGCTCACTTAAAATCTGCCCGTTACTGTTCAACGGACACATCGGTCGACTGGGCCGGTCGACCGGTAGTTCAAAAATTCGACCGTTATAGGCTAGCGGTCGACCGACCCGGTCGACTGAGAAAACCTGTGAGCAAAAACAATATCTCGGTCGACCGCCCCGGTCGACTGGCAGACATGCACACGATACGTGCATCTGCCAGAACCGCGGTCGACTGGTCCGGTCGACCGGACCAGACTGACACAGACTCGTCGTCGACTGCCCCGGTCGACCGGATCAGGTCAAAAATTAATTTTTGAAAAGAAAACAAAGAGGATTTTGATTTTAACAAAAATACTTTTGAACAGGGAATAGTATAACATACAAAGATGTATCTGTAGGCAAAAATTTGTAGGCAAAATATTTTTGTATAATTTATAAGAAATTATTTTGGAATGAGCATGTGCGCAAAAGCGTGTGTGATAGAGCTTCAAACCTATCCACTATTCTTTAACATACTATAAACTGAAAAATAAATTACATGAAGACTTCTTGTGCTATCTTCAAGTCTTTGAGCCATCCAATGCCTTACTAGTGCCTTCTCTTCTATGATCCTTCCTTGATGTGCAATTTGCCTTCCTTGCTTTGTGGAACTTAGAAGTTCTTGCAATAGCTAAGCGAATGGTCTCTAAACATGGTATAAAACCTGAAACTCATCTTAACAAACTCGTTAGTACCAAATAGCTCATATTTGGTTTGTCATCATCAACCAAAGAACAAATGGAGAGTGTAACCTCTTGGCCAACAATCTCCCCCTTTTTGATGATGACAAAACAAATAGGCTATAAACAAAAATATAGGGGAGGAGAAAACTCCCCCTCAAATTATGCTATATAAAAAGACACTTAAGCTTAAAACACAAGAATTCATTTGAAAACAAAAGATTTATGCACTTGATACAAATAGAAAGAAATTGAGACAAAACACAAGAATTCTCAAAATACATGAATTCAAAACTCATACATACATAAACATAAAACTCATAAAACAAATCTTAAAATTAAAGCATATAAATTCATATGGAACCAAGACCAAATGAACTTATTTTTGTCATGTAAACTTATTCTCCCCCTTTTTGTCATACATCAAAAAGGTTTATAAAAAAAACATGTCTATTCAATAATACAAACATTAAGTTCTCCACAAATAAACGAAAATCTAGCAAAATCAAGAGGTTTAGTGAAAATATCGGCTAGTTGTAAATCCGTGGAAACATAATCAATATCTATATCACCTTTCTCAAAATGATCTCTAAGAAAGTGATATCTAATCTCAATGTGCTTGGTCTTACTATGTTGATTTGCATTTTTGGTCTTGTGTATAGTACTAGTATTATCACAAAATATTTTTATATGATCAAAGTGCAAATCAAAATCAAGGAGAGTATGTTTCATCCAAAGGACTTGTGCACAACAAGCCCCCGCGGCAATATACTCCGCCTCGGCGGTTGAGAGAGCTACGGAATTTTGTTTCCTAGAGGACCATGAAACAAGACAATTACCAAGAAATTGACATGTCCCACTAGTACTCTTTCTATCTACTCTACAACCCGCATAGTCGGCATCCGAATAACTAGTCATTGAAAAATCTATAGTTTTCGGATACCAAAGACCCATTCCAATAGTGCCCTTAATATAACGAATAATGCGTTTTACCGCAATAAGATGAGACTCTTTAGGACACGATTGAAATCTAGCACAAAGACACACACTAAACATGATATCCGGCCTACTTGCCGTCAAATATAAAAGACTTCCTATCATGCTTCTATATAATTTAATATCAACATTTTTACCTTGTTCGTCCTTATCAAGCTTGGTTGTAGTTGCCATTGGAGTGTTGCAAGCCTTTGATCCTTCAAGCCCAAACTTCTTTACTAGCTCCTTTGCGTACTTGGCTTGGTTAATGAAGGTTCCGTCTTGCAATTGCTTGATTTGGAGTCCAAGAAAGAAATTAAGCTCACCCATGGAAGACATTTCAAATTCTAGTTGCATTACCTTTTCAAACTCCTTGCACAAAAGCTCATTAGTAGATCCAAAAATTATATCATCAACATAAATTTGCACAATTAAAATATCATTATCAACATGCTTAGTAAAAAGAGTTGTGTCTACTTTGCCTTTAACAAAATCATTTGAAATGAGAAAACTAGAAAGCCTTTCATACCAAGCTCTTGGAGCTTGTTTCAATCCATACAAAGCTTTATCAAGTTTAAAAACAAAATCGGGATGAACATGATCAACAAAACCGGGAGGTTGAGCAACATAAACTTCTTCATCAATAAAACCATTTAAAAATACACTTTTTACATCCATTTGAAAAAGTTTAAAATTTTTAAAACATGCAAAAGCTAGTGTCATCCGTATGGCTTCAAGCCGTGCTACGGGTGCAAAGGTCTTCTCAAAGTCAATTCCTTCAACTTGAGTGTAACCTTGGGCCACTAACCTAGCTTTATTCCTAATGACATTTCCGGACTCATCCATCTTGTTTCTAAAGATCCACTTAGTACCAATTATTGGTCTATCGTGGGGCTTAGGAACAAGGTGCCAAACTTGGTTGCGCTCAAATTGATTGAGTTCCTCTTGCATGGCAAGCAACCAATATGGGTCCGTCTCGGCTTCGAGAATGCCTTTGGGTTCAAAATGAGAAATGAAAGCAAAGTTACCACATAGGTCATGGAGTTTGGAGCGCGTAGTGACTCCTCTAGATGCATCACCCAAGATGAGCTCCTTCGGATGATTTGTAGCGTATCTCCAAGCTTTAGGAAGCGGTTGAGAGCTTTCCTCCTTATCCTCTTGAACTTCACCAATAGGATCTAGCTTTTCTTCTTGAGCGGGTGAGTCCTTCAAGGATAGTCTCTCCATGTCTTCACCTAATGGTTCAATCTCTACAACATTCTCAACAACCACATTAGATTCTTCAAATTTAACATGCATGGATTCTTCTATGGTAAGTGTAGATCTATTGAAAACTCTATATGCTTTGCTAGTAGAAGAATATCCAACAAAGATAGCTTCATAAGCCTTAGCATCAAATTTACCCAATTATCCTTAGTATTTAAAACAAAACACTTGCATCCAAAAATTTTGAAATATGCAACATTTGGTTTTCTAGAATGATACATTTCAAAAGATGTTTTAGAAGAATTTTTGCATAAATAAATACGATTCGATATATAGCATGCGGTGTTTACGGTCTCGGCCCATAAATATTGAGGGAGGTCATACTCACTTATCATTGTCCTAGCTATCTCTTGAAGTGTTCTATTTTTCCTTTCTACAACTCCATTTTGTTGTGGAGTTCTAGGACAAGACATTTCATGCTTAATTCCTTTTTCATCACAATAAGTCATGAAGAGTTGGTTAACAAACTCACCACCTCTATCACTCCTTATTTTCAAAATCGGAAAACCCTTTTCTTTTTCAACTCTTTTTCGAAAAATCTTAAAATGAGAAAAAGTTTGATCTTTATTTTGTAAAAAGAAAACCCAAGTAAAACGGGAAAAATCATCAACCAAAACAAATGCAAATCTACTTCCATTTAAACTCTTAGTTTTAGTTGGTCCAAAAAGATCCATATGAATTAATTCTAAAGGCCTAGTTGACATGATATCCTTGATTGGTTTAAAGGAAGACTTGGTTTGTTTCCCAAGTTGGCACGCACCACAAATGCGGTCTTTCTCAAAATTCAAGCAAGGTATACCCTTCACCAATTCCTTTGAATTAATCCTAGAAATATGGTCAAAAGATGCATGTCCTAGTCTTCTATGCCAAAGCCAAGAATTTTCATCAAAAGCATTCAAGCATTTAGTAGAACAATCTAAATTGAGCATGTCAATAATATAAACATTATTATCACGAAAACCGGTGAGAATACAAACATCGGATTTAACATCAAAAATCTTGCAAGAAGTATCATCAAAAACAACTTTAAGTCCACGATCACAAAGTTGACTAATGCTAAGCAAATTATATTTTAAACCATCTACTAAAACAACATTCTCAATAATAGGAGATGCACCAATTTGAATGTTACCTATACCGATGATAGTTCCTTTGGAGTCATCCCCGAAGGTGACGGTGCCACCTTCCATGTACCTTGATAGGGTTGTGAAGTTGTTGATGTCCCATGCCATGTGTCTTGAACAACCACTATCAAGGTACCACCGCTCCCTACGTCTTGGAGCTTTGGTGTGTACCTACATCAAACAATTTAAGACTTGATTTTGGTACCCACATTTTCTTGGGTCCTCTAGGGTTAGTGTCATGAACCCAAACAAGATTATTTGTTCTATTTAGTTGATCATAGCAAAACTTAGCTAAATGTCCATTTTTACCACAATATGTGCATCTATACACTCTACCATATTTAAAAGCATAGTGAGTGTGTGATTTGTGAGCATGAGAAACTTTAGCATGAGTGGTGTGAGCATGAGAATTCTTAGCTTGTGAAGTATTAGCATGTGAAGTGTGCTTTTTAGAAAACATGTTCTCAAGTTTCTTAGTATTGAAAGCACAATCATTTAAAACTTTTTCGAAATCATTCATTTTGGATTTAAAAGAAGAAATTTCTTTTTCATCAATAATAGGAGATTTTGCCTTACAAGTACTCTTGTAGGCACAAAATTCTTTTTGCATGGAAATGAAATTAGAAGAAACATCATCTTTTTCTTTAGAGACAATGTCAAGTTGATTCTTAAGAAAAGCAACTTCTTTTTGTAATTTTAAGCATTCAAGTTTCTTATTATCATAAGTTTCAGAAAGTTCTACAAAGGCATGAACTAGAACTTCCTTACTTAGTTCATCATCTTCATCATCAAGGGATTGAGGGGTTACCTTAGGTGTGTTTGCCATGAAACACATATTAGCTTGATCCACCTCCTCTTCGGACTCACTTTCCGAATCCCATGTTGCTTTGTATGCTTTCTTTTCCTCCGGCTTCTTTGGCTTGAAGGAGGAAGTCATCTTCTTCTTGAACTCCGGACAATCCGCCATGATATGTCCGGGTTTGCGGCAATTATAGCAAATGATCCTCCGCTCCTCTTTGCCTTCGAATTTTCTCCGGAAGTTGAACTTGTTCTTTTGGTACAACCTCTTGACATTCCGCACAAGTAGAGTTAGCTCCTCATCTTCTTCTTCATCTTCATCATCGTCATCATTGGTGGATGAAGTCTTGAAGGCTATGGATTTCTTCTTTGAAGTAGTGGCTTCTTCTCTTGCCTTCTTCTCCATCTCATGGGTCTTTAGGTTCCCAATGAGACTAATGATGTCCATCTCGTCCTTGTCGTTCAACTCCTTCAAGGTGGTGGCCTTGATCTCCCATGATGAAGGAAGAGCCCGAATTACTTTCCGCACCTTTTGATCGTTGGAGATGTCATCACCTAAGGAAGAAAGACCATTAGTGATTTTAGTAAACCTTGTAGCCATACTATCAATAGACTCATCATCAAGCATTTTAAATGACTCATATTGGGACCTCAAGAGATCTATCTTAGCTCTCTTGACTTGTGAAGTCCCCTCGTGTGTGACCAATAAGTGTTGCCAAATCTCATAGGCGGATTGGCAATGAATTACCGTGTAAGGTCATCCTCATTCAAGGCGGTTAATAGGGAGTTTTGGGCCTTGGAGTTAGCCTCATATAGTTTAAAGTCAAGGTCGGTCCAAGTGCTCTCATCACCATCGGGTGCTTCATAGGGTTTGGTCAACGACTTGGCTACTAAGCTACCCAAAGATTGCAAAAATATAGTCATCCTAACCTTCCAAATTGGAAAATTGAGGCCATCAAATTTAGGTGGGGATTTAATGTTGTCGGCCATGTTTACTAGTGATGAATGAATGAAATGAAAATGTTGATTAGCAAGTTTTAAGGATCTCTCTATGGATGTTAAGCCAAACCTAGAGTCTAAGCTCTGATACCAATTGAAAATTACCTAGAGGGGGGTGAATAGGTGATGATGCTAATCAAAGGGCAATTTAAAAATTTAAAGCTACAACAATCACCAATCAAGAATCACAAGATGAATGCAAGCAATTAAGTATGACAATGAATATGATGAGCAATTAATAAGAGCAAGCAAAGTAGAGTAAGGAGTGTAAGAACAAGAAAAGTAAACCAATCGCAAACACAAGGATATGTTATCGAGGTTCGAGCACCCAGCTCTACTCCCCGCCTTCCCCAGAAGGATTCCGACCACTTCCACTATCACAAAGATCTCAAATACAATGGAGTACCCAACTCCTACAATCTCAAGTACAAGTAATTTCCTTGGTAGTCAAAAGATCACAAACTCTCTCTTTCAAATATCTCTTCCCTTACAAAGGTCCTTAGAGAATATTGAGTAGGAATGAAGCTCTTGTTGTAAGTGAAGAAAGAAATTAAATCAGAGAGTATTTGAAAAACCCTTCAGAAAATCAGTGAGAAATTCGGCACAAAAACCAAGAAACAAGTCTCTTTTGAAAGCCTTAAACTTTTGAATTTTCTAGCAATAATTGTTGTAACAAGTCTCTCCCCAAACACCCCTATTTATAGGAGAGGGCTAGGGTTTAGGGATAAAACATAATTACTGATGTTTAGGAGGTAATTAGATCAAAATATATCCTAAAATGAATTTTTAAACACAAAAGACAAAAATAAACAGCTCACTTAAAATCTGCCCGTTACTGTTCAACGGACACATCGGTCGACTGGGCCGGTCGACCGGTAGTTCAAAAATTCGACCGTTATAGGCTAGCGGTCGACTGACCCGGTCGACTGAGAAAACCTGTGAGCAAAAACAATATCTCGGTCGACCGCCCCGGTCGACTGGCAGACATGCACACGGATACGTGCATCTGCCAGAACCGCGGTCGACTGGTCCGGTCGACCGGACCAGACTGACACAGACTCGGTCGACTGCCCCGGTCGACCGGATTAGGTCAAAAATTAATTTTAGAAAAGAAAACAAAGAGGATTTTGATTTTAACAAAATACTTTTGAACAGGGAATAGTATAAAATACAAAGATGTATCTGTAGGCAAAAATTTGTAGGCAAAATATTTTTGTATAATTTATAAGAAATTATTTTGGAATGAGCATGTGCGCAAAAGCGTGTGTGATAGAGCTTCAAACCTATCCACTATTCTTTAACATACTATAAACTGAAAAACAAATTACATGAAGACTTCTTGTGCTATCTTCAAGTCTTTGAGCCATCCAATGCCTTGCTAGTGCCTTCTCTTCTATGATCCTTCCTTGATGTGCAATTTGCCTTCCTTGCTTTGTGGAACTTAGAAGTTCTTGCAATAGCTAAGCGAATGGTCTCTAAACAAGGTATAAAACCTGAAACTCATCTTAACAAACTTGTTAGTACCAAATAGCTCATATTTGGTTTGTCATCATCAAAACCAAAGAACAAATGGAGAGTGTAACCTCTTGGGCCAACAGTTTGTTTTTAATGAAAAATAAATTTTTATGATTTTCATGTTTTTATAAAAGAATTTCATGTTTATTTGAGCCTTATTGATTATTTCATGAATATGCTATTCACATTATTCTTATACACTCACATTATTTTTATTTACTCATATACTTATTTTATGAGCACATTTTTAAGCCTTATAGATCTTGAGTGACAATTTTTGTGTATTTAGCTTTCTTCATAGAAGATATGATTTGTTTCATGTTTGATGGATTTTTAACTAGTTTTTCAAAAATTACTTTAAACTAGTTAGTTATTCTTCATTTGGTAGTGTTTTCAATTTATAACTATTTTCAAAGCTTATTTCTGAAAACTTCTATCCTATAAGGGTGGATGGTTGAGCGACCATGCCTTGTATCCCTTATTGAATATCTTTTATCATGTGCATGAAAGGGTGGTAGTTATAAGTTATACAATGATCTTCATGAAATTTTAATTTTTTGTATACTCATATTTGTTTTCTATATATGTATGTTTCAAAATTCAATTAATATCAATTTCAATTGGTATTTTCATTTTCATACATACATACATATATATGATTTGATTGTGCTTTATTAAAATATCTTTACATTCTTAACCACAAATTATGTTTATGATAAGCTTGATTTTATTCTAAATGTTAATTGACATCTATACAAGCTTATATATTGATTTCAATTGGTATTTCATTTTTAATATCAAATAAATACAATAATTTTCAAAATAACTTCATGTTTTACCTTCAATTGGTATAAAAAATCTACTATTGGTATCTTAAATATTTTTTTAAGTGGTACCAACTTTTGTTTTTGTTAACTATAATTTGATTTCATTGGTATCAAAATTTGTTTTGTTGACTTAAGAAATTTCAAAATTTTATTTTAAAAGAAATTTCAAAATTTTGTTTAAGTATTATCAAAACTTTTCTTAATATTTGTTGATATGTATTGCCTATATGTAAGAGTAGCTTAATATCTCCTCTATATATAAATTCATATTGAGTGTATCTCATATTGAGGAGCTTAACCTCTCTTCTTTACGTGATACACGTGTGTAGGGAGAGCTTGACATCTCCGCTTATACATTGTATATTATACTTTATGTGGGTTAGGGTCTAGTCATCACTTCTCCATGTAATGCTGTATGCAGGGGGAGCTAACTTTACGTCTCTCCTCTTCAAGAATGTATATCGCATATACATCTTTATAATTTGTTTGTCTTTGCCCCTTTGTTGATGAATTGATAAAAAGAGGGAGAATAATTTAGTGAGTTTATATATGCATGTTTATAATCTTATTTATGCATATACTTTGTGTTTTATTTATGCACTTTATTGAATATCCTTATTGTTTATTGCTATGCATGAGTTAAGGGGGAGCTTCTATGAAGCTTAACTTTAATCCATTCATATATAACTCCATGAGTTTTGTCATCACCAGAAAGGGAGAGATTGTTGGTCCAAGGGCCTATCACTCTAGTTTTGATGATGATTAACTCATGTAGTTATAGTACTAATGATCTTGTATTTATTTAGTCTCAGATATTTGATCAAGATCTTAGTAGGTGTTTAGTTTCAACAAAGGATTCTAAGTCAAGTTTTGAAGTTAGCACGTGTTGATTCAAGAGCTCCTTATCAAGATCGCATCAAGTACTCAAGAGAAGTCTGACTCGTTGGATCAAGGTTTGGACCAAGTCAAGAAGGAGAAGAAGATTTTCTAGAGAAGATTTTCAAGAAGACTTGTGTTATGTTTATAAGTGCTAAGATTTATTTTTAGATAAAATGTAAAGGATAGATTAGTTGTGGATTGCTCAAGTTCATACACACACTCAAAATTTATGTGTCTTCATAAGATAGTTTTAAGTTTAGAAAAATACCGTTTTGATTTTTAAGCTTCAAAGTATACATCTTTATGTTTCATGATTAGAGTTCATCAAAATGAGTTTATATGGTTTATGTGTGTTTTGAATTTCATCCATACACATTGTTGATTTAAAAGTTTAGAAAAACTAATTTGATGTTTCTATATCATGTATTTGAGTTTTGAATTTATCAAAACTTATTTTAGAGCTTATTGTCAAAAACATAGATATTTCGTTTTATATGTGTATTGGATCATATTCATACACACTAATCTTCAAAAGTATTTAAGATATCTTGTTTTTGTATTTGGAGGAGTTTTGAAAAAATCATTTTTCAATTTGGAGATTGATTTTTAAAAAATATGAATTTTTGTTTAAGGAAAAATTTTGATCAAACATGTTTGAACATCAAAATATTTCAATGAACCTATTTTTATAGATTTTATGTGATTTTATGGGATTCTATTGAAGTTAAAAAGACCGAGTTTTTAATCCCAAAATGTTTGACCTGGTGTTCTGCCGGTCAACCAGCCGATCGACCGAGCCAGAAGTTGGTTTACCTGGCGGTCGACCGATGTGCACAAAACGTGCATGGCCATTAGGCTAGTGGGCCGGTTGACCGGGTGGTTGACCGGCCAAAGAGCTCTGCTCTCTAGATCTTGCCCCGGTCGGCCGGTAGGTCAAAGCCTAGTCACGGTCGACCGGGCGGTCGACCGACAGGCTGCAACGGTCAGAAATTTGACCGTTGATCGGTCGACTGATAGCAGAATCTGCTGCTGAGTTGGCCTCCAACGACTAGTTTTTCTTGTATATTTATATGGGGCTATTTTGGGCTATTTGAGACAAGATTTAGAGTGAGTTTTCAAGCTAGTTTTTCCCATTTATTTCAGAGGTTTTCTCCACTTGTTTTAGAGCGAATACTTTTCATATCAAAAGGAGAGTTTTCAAGAGTGTTTTTAAAAGTGATTTCTTGAGTTTTTCACCACATCTCTATCCTAGTTTTTCTCACACATACTTGAGCTTTCCATTGCTAAATTCATCCTATAGGAGTTTTGTTGTGAGAGTTATTTTTGTGATCAAGAGAAGTGATCACAAGTTTACATCTTTGTATTGTGAAGTGTTGTAGAGGTGGTGGCCTCGGTGTGAAGTGTTTGTGGTGATCAAGTGAAGTGATCACCAAGTGTTCCAACATGTGGTTGGAGTTGTAAGAGGTGCGACCTCGGTAAGCTAATGTGATTGCGTGTGTTTGTTCTTATGGGAACAAGTGAGGGACTTGCGAGTCTGGAGTTCTAGTGTGAACTCGTTGTAGGTGTTGCAGCAGCGAGTGATCCAGTGGGATCATTTTAGTGGAAATCCTTCATAGTGTTGAAGGCGGGGACGTAGAGCTAGGGTGCTCAAACCTCGAAACAAATCTCCCGTGTTTGCAATTGCTCTCTCTCTCACTTGTGTTTATATCTTGCATTCTTATATTGTTTATCTCTTTTATTTTGCTCAATTGTTATATGCTTGGGATTGTTTGCTCACACTTGTATTCAACCAAGAGAGCCCTAGCGGCACCTCAACTCTTAATTTGGAGGAATCTTGAGGAGGTAGTCTAGAGCCCTTCATCGGGAATTCGGCTACACTCTTGTGTTATATTTTGTGTGTTTAGCTTAATAGTTTTAATTTGCTTAAATAGTTTTTAATTCTACATCATTAGCATTAGATTAGATAGTATACCTATTCACCCCCCTCTAGATGTATTTTCAATAAGATCACCGATTTTCTTCTATTGTGAAGTTGTAGAGGTTACGGCCTCAAGTGAGCTAGTGAGCTCCGTTGTTGGTATTGCGGCACGAAGAGAGAGGATTTATGAGTCTATTGAGTTCTAGTGAGAACTTGTAACGGTTGACGATCTAGTGAGATTGATCATAATGAAAATCCTTCATAGTGTTGAAGGCAGGGACGTAGAGCAGTGGCTCGAACCTCGGAACATATCATCGTGTTTACGTTTGCTTACTCTTTCTCTCTTTACTCTACTCTCTCTTTACTTACTTGCTGACTAGTCTCTAAAATTGCATATTTCATACTACATCTTCACATTTATTAATATTAAATCCTGTTAATAATAACTCTCTTGCATGTTTCTAGGGCCATGGCATGAAATGAAGAAGAAGACCCAAAAATAACCATTTAATTGGTAATTAAATGCCTACAATGATAGGCACTGACTTTGGAGGGTGGTCTTATCAAATCAGGGGCCCAAATCTAGAAATCAGGACGTACAACTGACAGGGGGACCAGTGGGGGCGCGCAGCAGACGGCGTCGCGAATGCCGCCCTAGGTTTGCCATGGAAATGCAGTACATGCCACGTTTCCATGGTAAAGTCATGGAGCCGCACGCCGTGATTTGACGCGCGGTTCCGTACAGCTTCGCTGGTTCTCAGTTTTGCCTATAAATACTCTGGGATTTTCAGAGCACCGAGGAGAGTTTTGAGGATTTTTTTAGTTTTAGTGTAGTTTTAGAGTAGTTTCTTCCTCTTAGGGTAGTTTAGATTAGTTGTTCTTCTTCTTCCGCTTTGTATATTTCATTTCTTGTAGATCTTGCAATTGGAAAGAGAGTGAAACATGAGAGGAAAGCAAGAGTGCTTGTAATGGAAGGTGACATTTTATGAAGGTAATTTATGAAAGGTTCTCTCTTTATCTCTCCTTGTTTTCTTCTTTCTAACTCCTTTTACATGCTTAGCTAATTTTCTCTCATGACAACTAACTACTAAATGCTAACTTGCTAACTTCTTACTTGATAATTCACATGAATCTATAGCCTCTACTTGGTCTTGCTCTTGCAAGAGCCATTGATGGCTCATGATGATGGATTCTAACACTCTAACATCCCAACTCTCTAACTAACTAACATTACTTTATTCCATACTTGATCTTATTTAGTTTTGATAGTTTAAGTGTAACTTGCACTTGCTTTGTTGAGTTTGGATGTAAAAGTTATCTTATGGGTCACGCTTTGAAACGCTCTTGAATCAAGAACTAGTGATGGCCAAGAAAATATGTGAGACAACTATCACTAAGAGGTTAGCATAGTTAGTGGAGCCATTAATAATTAGTGGTCATGAGTTTTCTTTCCTTTTTACTTTATTTTAGATATATCTTAAAAATCACAAATACCATATCTTCTATGTTCCCACTTCTTCGTGTTTCACCGTATCCTTCTCTTTTCATTCTACATAGAAGAATCGTTAACACACACGTGAATAAACGGATAAAGCTTCTATTGCTTTCTGTCCCTATGGATTGACCTATTTAGCCTCTATGCTATAACGGAAGTATCGAGGAAGCCAAAGCACACACTTTTAACTCTTGATTTTAAAACATACACTTTTCGTGCTAGATTTTTCCCCGATCACTTGCACATTTATATTGTTTACTTATTTGCAAGTATTTCTTGTGTTGTGATTGGTATTTACTAGATTGTTAGCAAGTAAATTTTAGTTCCGCATTATTTGCTATTTAATATAGCCATCACCTAATTACCCCCCACTAGGTGATTTACAACATTCTGCGAGGCTAAACTCTAAGCTTCTGAGCGAAGTTGGTGAGTTGGCGGAGCTAGCCTACTGCGAGGCTAAACTCCAAGTTTCTGAGTGGCGGAGCTAGTCTGCTATGAGGCTAAACTCCAAGTTTCTAAGCGAAGTTATCCAGTTTGGCTTAAGTGAGCCAATTTGGCCGAGTGCGAATTGTCTTTCCAACTATCTACGACCTATCTTTTGAAAGTGTCGACAAGTTAGACGTCGCACGGACCAGTTGAAGAGCTATCTGGGATTTCATCTTTTGAAAGTGTCAACACCTGCCTTCACCGGAATGAAGGATTCCACTATAATCACTTTGATTACAATTGAGCTTGATCCCGCAAGATTCGAAGCCACAACTCTAACTTACTACCCCTTTCCAAGAGGAACTCTTATAGAACAATAAAATACTACTCAATGATCTTCACAAGATCACAAGCACTCTCAAATACACTTTTCTTATAAATTACTATAGAGGATTGATCGCTCATGAAGAAGTGTGAGAAAAGCGGAGAGAATAAGTAATAGCGCTGAAAACTTTAAGATTGAAAGCTCTTTACAAAAACTTGATTTTCTTTTTCAAAGCTTGTGTGAAACTTGTATATCTTATTAAAAACACTCATTAATATATATATATATATATATATATATATATATATATATATATATATATATATAATATATATATATATATATATATATATATATATATAAGAAGTATAGATATGAAAACCCAGTAAGTCTAGTTATGAAAAACATGTTAAAAACATGAAAAACTCCATTTAAATGAGTTTGGACAGTTTTGTAAATAAAAAGAGCCATTAGGAAAAACAAATTAGGTAAGTCGACTGTCTCTTTGTCGACAGTAGGCTTGAGCCTGTCGACAATCAATTTACAACGGTCATATTTTTTAACAAATAACATAATAACTGTCAACACTTTTAGGCTAACTGTCAACAGACTGAGAACGTATCAACTCTCGGGTTGCTCCCCTATCGGTAGCTATATATAACTGTCGACAACTAAGGCTATCTCAGCCTTGTGCACTGAGTTTCAATAGTCGACAGGTCCTAGACTATCGGCAGTTTTGATACTGGACAAAAATATTTTTATTTTATAAAAATATATAAAAATACTTTATAAAAACATATAATATAATATAATATATTTTTAGAAAACTAAACATATATCATAAACAATATAAAGATCATAAAACTGATTTTGTAAAACTTTTTTGTGTGTATGTGTGTATCTTTTCTTGAACATCCATTCACTATACTAAACTTTAACAAACTAAAATTCTTTCACTAGTACAAGAGTAGATTTGATCTTCAAGAACTTAGAGTAGACATCCTCATATGTATCTTTTTTAAGCTTGAGTCCACTTACATGAATCGCTTTTCTAAAGTTGAATACTCTCACTCTTGAAATCTGTGTACTAATAACACTTTGAAGATGATTAGCATCACAAACTACATGAGTTTTAGAATCATCAAAATAAAGAGCGATTGTACCTTTAGGCCAACAATCTCTCTCTTTTTGATGATGAGAAAACTCATTAGCTTATATAAACAAAAATATGAATAATATGAATCATAGAGCTTCCAGAGAAGCTCCCTCTGAGGTTATGCATCATAAAAAACAATTCTTACTACTAACTCTTAAAACTTAACATATATTTCTCCTCCTTTTTGTCATACATCAAAAAAAGTAAAAATATTATAAAACTGATATCGATTGAAAATATAAAAATATGAGATTCGATTTAAACTTAAAATGATACCAATTAAAAAAATTGAATAATAAAAAGTATGAATTATAGAAATTAATTATCCATTATACAAATATTTAAATTCTCCACAAATAAAAATAAAATGATTAAAGTCAAGAGGTTTTGTAAAAATATCAGCTAATTGAAAATCAGTAGAAATTTAATTAATCTCAATATCACCTTTCTCATAATGATCTCTAAGAAAGTGATACTGAATTTCTATATGCATGATCTTACTTTGTTGATTTGCATTATTTGTTATATAAATGGTACTAGCATTATCAAAAATATCTTAACATGATCATAATGCAAATCTTAGTCAAGAAGAATATGTTTCATCCAAAAGACTTGTGCATAATAAGCCCCCGCAGCAACATACTCTGCCTTGGCAGTTGAGAGGGTTATAAAATTTTGCTTCGTGGAAGCTTATAAAACAAATAATTTCTTAAAAATTAGCAAGTTATACTAGTACTCTTTCGATCCGCTCTATAACCGACATAGTCGGCGTTCGAATAACTCGTCATGTTGAATTTTTCGGTCTTTTAATACCACAAGCTCATACCAATAGTGCCCTTAAGATATCTAATAATATGTTTAACTGCTATTAGATGAGATTTTTTTGGATAAGATTGGAATCTAGCACAAAGACATATACTAAACTTGAAGAATATCTCCAATCCTTCGAAAGTGGTTGAGTATGTTTCACTTCTTCTTGAACTTCAACCATTTCATGTTCCGGTGAGTCTTTCATAGAAATTTTCTTAATGTCTTCACCTAAGAAATCAATTCCACACTCTAAAATATTCTCACAAAAGAGTTAGATTCCTAAAAGTTCACATTTATGAATTTTCAATAGTCAAAGAAGATCTATTGAGTACTTTATAAATTTATTAGTGCTAGAGTCACCAATAAAAATAGTTTCAAAAGATTTGACATCAAATTATCCTAGATTGTCCTTAGTATTTAAAACAAAACACTTGCAACTAACACTTTAAAATATGAAACACTTGACTCAAATGAGAAATCTTAAGAGGAGTTTTGTTCATATTTTTACGAAAATGTATTCTATTTATAACATAACATGATGTGTTTACAGCCTCGGAGCATAGATATTGAGAGATTCTGTATTCACTTATCCTAGTCCTAACCATCTTTGAAGAGTTCTATTCTTTCTTTCAATGACTCTATTTTATTGTGGAGTTCTAAGAAATGAAAACTCATGTTTGATTCCATTTTCTTCACAGTAAGTAATAAAAGAATAGTTGATAAACTCACCCCCTATATCACTTCAAATGCGTAAAATTGAAAAATCTTTATTCAACTATTTTACGAAAAACATTGACGAACGAGAAAATTCATCTTTGTGTTGTAAAAGAAAACCCAAGTATATCTAGAAAAATCATCAACAAGAACGGATATAAAACAATTTCCATTCAAACTTTTAGTTTTGATCAGACTAAACAAATCTATATGTATTAATTTTAAAGGTCAAAAAGTCATAATATCCCTAATAGATTTAAAAGAAGACTTGGTTTGTTTCTCAAGTTGGCATGTATCACAAATACGGTCTTTTTTAAGTCTTAACTTAGAAATTTCTTTCACCGCAAGGAAAGATCCCACTATAATAACTTTAATTACAACTGAGCTTGATCCCGCAAGATCCGGAGCCTTAACTCCAACTTACTACCCTCCTTTCAAAATGAGCTCTTGTATAACAATGAATTACAATATTTGATGATCTTCAAAAGATCATAAACACTCTCAAATATACTTTTCCTATAGCTTATTATAGAGGATTGATTGCTCAGGAAAAGAGAGAAAAGTGGAGAGAATAAGATTGAATAGCACTGAAAACTTCAAAATTGAAAGCTTTTTTAAAAAAACTTGATTTTCTCTTTCAAAGATTGTGTACAACTTGTGTATCTTCTATTAAAAACACTCCTTTATAGATAAGAAGTATAGAGATGAAAATCTCGCAAGCCTAGCTATGAAAAACATGTTAAAAAACCCAGTTCAAATGAACCTGGACAGTTTTGTAAATAAAAAGAACTGTTGGGAAAACAAATCAAGCAAGTTGACTGTCTCTCTATCGACAGCAGGCTTGAGCCATCAATAGCCAATTTACAATAGTCATATTTTTCAAAAAGTAACACAAGAACTGTCACCAACTCTCGGTTTGCTCTCCTGTCGACAGCTATATATGACTGCCAACAGCTAAGGCTATCTCAACTTTGTGCACTGAGTATCAGTAGTCGATAGGTCTTAGACCTCTATCGACAGTTCTGATACAGGACAAAAATATTTATTTTATAAAAATATATAAAAATACTTTGTAAAAACATATAATATAATATATTTTTAGAAAACTAAACATATATCATAAACAATATAAAAATCATAAAACTAATTTTTGTAAAACTTTTGTCTTTTGTATGTATATGTGTATATCTTTTCTTGAGCATCAATTCACTATACGAAACTTTCACAAACTCAAAAAAAAAAATCTTATAGTAGACAAATATAAGAGTAGATTTGATCTTCAAGGACTTAGAGTAGACATCATCATATGTGTCTTTTTTAAGCTTGAGTCCAGTTACATGAATCTCTTTTTGAAGCTGAAAGTTTTCACTCTTGAAATCTGTGCACTAAAAACACTTTGAAGATAATTAGTATCACAAACTTCAAGAGTTTTAGAATCATCAAAATAAAGAGCGACGTACCCTTGGGCCAGCATAAAGGTGGCTCTCACGGATGTTGATACAAAGGCTCATCACTCTAGTTTTGATAATGATTAACTCATGTAGTTATAGTACTAATGATCATGTGTTTAATAAGTTTCAGATATTTGATCAAGATCTTAGTCGGCGTTTAGTTTCAACAAAAGATTCGAAGTCAAGTTTTGGAGCTAGCACGTATTGATTCAAGAGCTCGCGCTTCAATGATTGCATTAAGTACTCAAGTGGAATCTAGCTCATGGATCAAGGTTTGGACCAAGTCAAAAAGGAGGAGAAGATTTTCAAAAAAAGATTTTCAAGAAGACTTGTGTCATGTTTGTAAGTGTTAAGATTTATTTTTAGATAAAATGTAAAGAATAGATTAGTTGTGAATTGCTCAAGTTCATACACACACACAAAAAAATTTATATGTGTTTTCATAAAATAATTTTTAGGTTTAGAAAATACTGTTTTGATTTTGAGCTTCAAAGTATACATCTTTATGTTTCATGATTAGAGTTCATCAAAACAAGTTTAAATGGCTTGTATGTGTTTTGAATTTCATCCATACACATTGTTTATTTAAATATTCAGAAAAACTTAAGTTGATGTTTCTATATCATGTGTTTGAGTTTTGTATTTATCAAAACTTATTTTAGATCTTATTGTCAAAAAAATAGATATTTCATCTTATATATGTATTGGATCATATCTATACACAGTAAGCTTCAAAAGTGTTTAAAATATCCTATTTTTATATTTGAAGAAGTTCTAAAAAAATCGTTTTGAAAAATACAGATTTTTATTTAAGGCGAAATTTCTATATCACAAAAATGGTTCAAAATATTTGTAATATGTGTTGATTTTTTATCACACATATTTGTACTTTAAAGTATATTAATGAACTTTTTTTGTAGTTTTTATGTGATTTTATTGAAGTTAAAAAGACCAAGTTTTTAATCCTAAAATTTGCTGATCTAGTCTTCTGCCAGTCGACCGACCGATCGACCGAGACAGAAGTCAGTCGACCGGGCGGTCGACCGATGTGCACAAAAACGTGCACGGCCCTTTGGCTTGAGGGCCGGTCGACCGGGCGGTCGACTGTCCAGAGAGCTTTGCTCTCTAGATTTGGCCCCGGTCGACCGGCAGGTCATGCCCAGGGCGCGGTCGATCGAGCGGTCGACCAGCAGGCCCCAATAGTCAAAAATATGACCATTGGCCGATCGACCGACATGTTATTTTGACCTTCAATTTGACCTCAACGGTTAGTTTTATGTTGTTTATATAAGGGGGCTGTTTTGGGTTATTTTTTACAAGATTTTAAGAGAGTTTTAAAGCCAGTTTTTCTTACCTCTCTTAAGGTTTTCTCCACTTTTTTTAGGGCTAATATTTTCATAGCAAAAGGAGAGTTTTTCAAGAGTGTTTTCAAAAGAGAGTTGTTGAGTTTTTCACCACAACTCTATCTTATTTTTCTCACACCAACTTGAGCTTTCTATTGCAAAATCTATCCTATAGGATCTTTGTTGTGAGAGTTATTTTTGTAATCAAGAAAAGTGATTACAATATTTCATTTTGTATTGTGAGGAGTTGTGTAGGTTGTGGCCTCCGTGAAAAAGTGCTTTAAGGTGATCAAGTGAAGTGATCACCAAGTGTTCTGATGTGTGGTTAGAAGAGTTGTAAGAGGTGCGGCCTCGGTAAGCTAGTGTGCTTGCATGTATTGTTCTTACGGGAACAAGTGAGGGACTTGCGGGTCCAAGAATTCTAATGTGAACTCATTGTAGGTATTGCGATACCGAGTGATCTTGCGGGATCGATTCTAGTGAAAATCTTTCATAGTGCTGAAGGCAGAGACGTAGAGTAAGGGTGCTCGAACCTCAAAATAATTTTCTGTGTTTACGATTGCTCATCTCTCTCTCACTTGTGTTTATATATTTTGCATGCTTATATCGTTTATCTCTTTATATGCTTGATATATCTTGTGCTCAATTGATATATGCTGGGGATTGTTTGCTTACACTTGTACTCAACCAAAAGAGTCATAGTGGCACCTCAACTCTTAATTTAGTGGAATCTTGAGGAGATAGTTCAGAGCCCTTCACCGGGAATTCAGCTACACTCTTGTGTTATACTTTATGTATTTAGCTTATTAGTTTTAGTTTGCATAAATAGTTTTTAATTCTGCATCACCATCATTAGATTAGCTTGTACCCCATTCTCCCCCCTCTAGATATATTTTCAACGGATTCAAGAGGTGGCGTCCACCACATCTTTGTGTGATGTGGAACTTTACTCCGTGTAGCATTTAGTTCCATGTGGCACGTAGTTCTATACATTTCTGATTGTGCTAGCTCTGTAAGGATATGTGAGGGGTTTCTCAATGTATATATGTTATTAAAGTGTGTTGTTATTTGAAATTGATTAGTGGAGACATTATGTGTGTTTTAGGTGGATTCATTCATAACCAGAACTACAGCCCAAACTCTTGACGCTGAATCAGGACGTATCGCTAGATCCTCATGTTATAAATAGTATAAATAGGACGGGATGTCAGCCATCCCGGGGAACCCCGCGATAGAACACTTCATTTCGTTGCACAATTTGTATCCTAAGTCTACCTAAAATACAGATGTTGTCTACTATATTAATTTTTTCACTTCGGTATAAATTGTCTGGTGTCAATATCACTTAGATTACTAGATCTGATCAATAACAATATTTATGACATGTATACAAGGTAATAGGATTTTCTCAGTAATTTCGGTAACACAAATCTGTCTTTATTATGTATAATTAGTTTTCCAAGAAAAATCACTACAATGTTCAAAATTAATAATTTGATTTTTTCTGGAATTTTTCACTAATTATGATTAATTTTAAGTATTTTTCTAAAGAATAAATAATTAATAAGTCAAAAAATTAAATTCCCAAAAATTAATAATTATTTAATAAAAATATATTCATACTAATTTTATGTAGGTACAAAATGGAAAATTTCAGGGCAAAAGTACTTAATCACTTGCACAACATAAAATCTTGAAAATTTGCAAGTTTTCTGGATGCTAGAAATTCAATAAATGATTTAAATAACTAACATTAAACAAACAAATAAAAGTAATTTCACTAACCGCAAAGTATAATTTATTTAAAGAGGATTAAAATCGCTCACGTGAGTTTGCCATGGATCTGGATATTGAATTAGTTGGTTATTTCGAATCTACATTTAATTTAGATAATTATTATAAAGAATATTTTAATTTAGGTTGTTCTACGTAATTTGGCTTACAAAATAATTTTAGAGGGTTTTAAATACTTTTTGTTATATTTATAAAATATTTATTTAATTTCTAGCTTAATTTCCTAATTTTTGGATTTAAAAATTATTTAAAATTCCTTAACGCGTCTGGATTCTACAGTAACGGGTCTGGGTGCAGTATGGGTCTTGGTGCTACAGTACGGATCTGGACTCTTAACGAGTCTATACTCTACAGTAAATATTTACAGCAATGTGTCTGAATCTGTAATGGGTGAGTACTTCTTAACTGGATTGTATATGCGATCTAAACATACCTGACTGTTTACGGGCCTGTGCAAGAGGGTCGGGTCTGGGCTCTACATAGACCTGATTATTGTTGTCAGGTATGCTGCTCTGGCGGAGAGCTGGCCTCGACCAGGAGCACTGCTGCCGAGCAATTCTCTCGGCCATGACCATGTCATGGCCGAGAGTGGTTATTGTCGGGCTTTTGGGTGATTTTAATTTAAGAAAAATTTCTAAAATTCTTTAAAAAGTCAGGTTAATAATATAATTGGTTAGTGAATTTATTAGACTAATTCATTAGGTCTTTGGGCTGGAATTTTGTGGGGAAATTTGTGAAAGCAGTTAGTGTGCTCTAGGTGTTTGATGAAATCTCTAAGTGAAATGAAAATTATAAAAAAATATGAAATCACTCACCGAAATCACTTTCCCTTAGTCAAAACTCCGGGTCCCACATCCAACACAGTGATGATCTAGCCTCAGGTGAATTTGGGAAGAGAGAGTAAGGAGAGTGAAAATAGGATTTGTTTTAAGTGTCTTCTTTGGAGATTATCACATAATATAAAGTAGACTAACACCCCAATTAAATCTTGACTATAATTGGGACGTGAAAGAAGGTAATGAGTCAAGTTTGAGCTGTTGGTTTGAGGTTTTAATCAGTCAGATAAATTGCTTATTATATTGAAAAATTGTTAGAAGCTAAAGGATTTGTAATTAAGGTTAAAATTAACTGGTGGCCTTTTATGCCTAATGCTTTGGACAATGGGGCTGGGGACGTGAGTTCAGTCCTTAGCAGTGACCGTTTTTTTTTTTTCCTCCCTTTTTCCCTCTTTGTGTAAGACTTTAATGAGTTACTGGCCTGGGCTTTGGGCCTTGGCTAAAGAGAAATGAGAAGAAACGGGGAAGAGGGATGCGGGCTTCGGTTCGGCTTCATTAATAATAAGATGATTTAATTAATTATTATTATTATTATTACTACTACTACTACTACATTTATTATTATTTATAAATTGATTTTATTATCATTAATTATTATTATTATTGTTATTATACATATATAATTTATAGTCATCATTAATTATTATTATTATTATTTGGTATTTGTATTGAGAGATTATTATTCAATATTAAATTATGGTATTATTAATAATGTGTTGGCCCAAAGGCTCATCGCTCTAATTTTGATGATGATAAACTCATGTAGTTATAGTACTAATGATCTTGTGTTTATTTAGTCTCAGATTTTTGATCAAGATGTTAGTTGGTGTTTACCTTCAACAAATGATTTAAAGTCAAGTTTTGAAGCTAGCACGTATCGATTCAAGAGCTCGCGCATCAAGATTACATCAAGTACTCAAGAGGTGTCTAACTCATTGGATAAAGGTTTGGACCAAGTCAAGAAGAAGAAGACCTTCAAGAGAAGACTTGTGTCTAGATTTGTTAACAGTAAGATTTTATTTTTAGATAAAATGTAAAAGATAGATTAGTTAGTGGATTGCTCAAGTTCATTTACACTCACACACAAGATTTATATGTGTTTTCATAAAAGAGTTTTTATTTTGAAAAATACCGGTTAGATTTTTTAAGATTAAAAATATACATGTGTTTTATCGAAACTATTTTTAGATCTTAATGTCAAAAATATAGATATTTCATCATATATGTGTAGTGGATCATATCCATACACACTAAGCTTAAAAAGTGTTTAGAATATCTTGTTTTTTTATTTGGAGAAGTTTTGAAAAAATCAATTTTGAAAAACGCAGATTTTTGTTTAAGGCAAAACTTCCATATTACAAAATTAGTTCAAAAAGTTTGTAACATGTTTTGATTTTTACTCAAACATGTTTGTATATCAAAGTATATCAATGAACTTATTTTTGTAGAATTTATGAGAATGTATGGGATTTTATTGAAAGAAAAAGATTGAGTTTTTAAATCTCTAAAAATCTGTTTCTGGCCTTCTGCTGGTCGACCGCACGGTCGACCGTGCCAGAGGTCGATCGACCGGGCGGTCGACCGACGTGCACAAACGTGCACGGCTTTGTTTGGCTGGAGGGCCGGTCGACCGACCCGGTTGACCGCCAGAGAGTTCTGCTCTTTGGAAATGGCCCCGGTCGATCGGCAGAGAGCTTTTGCTCTCTGAATCCAGGCCACGGTCGACCAGCCGGTCGATCGCTGGCACAACGGTTAGAAATCTGACTGTTGGCCGGTCGACCGACAGCAGACTAGGCTGCTGAGTTGGCCTCTAACGGCCGCATTTTTGAAGCCTATAAAAGGGGCTTCTCTTGGACTGTTTTAAATATGATTTTAAGTGGGGTTTTAAGCTAGTTTTTCATATACTTTTAAGTGTTTATCTCCACTTATTTTAGAGCCAAATACTTCCATATCAAAAGGAGAGTTTTTCAAGAGTGTTTTGTAAAAGCGATTTCTAGAGTTTTTCTCCACAAATCAATCCAAGTTTTTCTCACATACACTTAAGCTATCCATTGCTACATCCATCCTATAGGTATCTTTGTTGTGAGAGTGTTTGAGGTGATCAAAGTGTTTTGATTACCAAAGTGTTCTACTTTATATTTGAGGAGGCGGACTTGCGGGTTCACGTTGTTTCAATTTCTAGTGAGAGCTCGGTGTAGAGGTGCGGCCTCGGCAAGCTAGTGTGCTTGCAGTGTGTAGTTCTTGCGGGAACAAGAGAGGGGCTAGTGAGTCCAAGGAGTTCTAATGTGAACTCATTGTAGGTGTTACGGCATCAAGTGATCCGGTAGGATCGGTTTTTAGTGAAAATCCTTCATAGTGTTGAAGGCGGGGACATAGAGCAAGGGTGCTCGAACCTCGAAACAAATCTCCCGTGTTTGCGATTGCTCTCTCTATCTCTCACTTGTGTTTATATCTTGCATGATTATATTGCTTTCATCTCTATATGCTTGATATATATTTGTGCTCTATTGTTAAATGTTTGGGGATTGTTTGCTTATACTTGTATTCAAGTAAGAGAGCCATAGCGGCACCTCAACTTTTATCTAGAGGAATCTTGAGGAGATAGTTCAGAACTCTTCACTGAAAATTCGGTTACACTCTTGTGTTATACTTAGTGTGCCTAGTTTAATAGTTTTTAGTTTGTATAAATAATTTTAATTCCGCATTAATTCATTATTAGATTAGTTATCACCTATTTACCCCCCTCTAGGTGATTTCAATTGGTATCAGAGCTTGGTGCTCTTGATTTGGATCTTACAACCTAGAGTTAAAGATCTTCATTTATAGCTAATCATAATACATATACACACACATGGATTTCATGTCGCCTCCCACTTTTGATATTCTTAACATCCAAGCTTAGAAGGTTAAGATGTCATTGTACCTCAAAGCCTTAGGGATTCATGTTTATTTTGTCACTATTAAAGATTCATATTGTTTAAATGGCAAACATCTAGAGGCTAAGCAAAAGCCATCCATACTTTAAAGTCAACCCTAAATGATGAATATTTATCTAGGGTTTCTAACTTTAATTCGGTTTTTATAGTATGGAACACTATAGTCTCCATTAGCGAACAAGAGCAATACTATGCGGGGAGCAACTCGGTGATAGAAGTGATACTTCCAATTTGTGCTACATGGTCCATGGGAATAACCCCTGAGGTAAATTTTGAATCCAAGCTTGATGAGGATGTTGACATGTCTTATAATGAGCTTGAATCTTTTTGTCAACAACTTCTTGAAAAATATGAGTTGCTTAAAAAGGATAATAAGAAATTGAAAAATAAATTTGATTCCATGTTAAAAGAAAAGACTCTTTTCAAAATAAATTGGAATGCATTTCAAAAGAAAATGATATATTGAAAAAGGATAATATTTCCTTAACTTCTAAATTGAATGATCTTTGTGAAGGAAATACTTCTTTGAAAAATAAGATTATTTTGGTGAAAAAAGAAAAGGAAATTGCTTTGAATGAAAACAACTCTTTAAAAAGAAAAATTGTTTCAAAGGAAAAGGAAAATGTTTCTAAAAAGAATAAGATTGTTTTATTCTCATTCTCACCATGCTTTTCATGCAACCATTGATAAAAATGAGATTAAATTTTTGAAAAATAGAATAGATTGTTTGAGTTCAACTTTGAGAAATTGTGCATTCAATCATAATAGATTAGAAACCTTGTTTCAAAAGTAATAAGCTCCACATGTTCACGCACATCACCCACGACACACATGCACACTTTGCACACCATGATCACACTCATTCACATGTGCATCCTAGAGTGTATAAATGTACACATTGCGGCCGCAAAGCCCATTTAGTAAAATTTTGTTATGATAAGATAAATTCTATTAATTTTGCTAATAAAGTTGTTTGGGTTCCGAACAAAGCTAACCCCGTGGACCCAAAAGAAAATGGGTACTAAAGTCCCCACCTCTTGTGTTTGATGTAGGTGTGGGCTCTCATATGACGTGAAAGGTTTGGTGCCTTAGTGGTGGATGCATGGGCTAGATGGACATACAACTGATGCACCGCTATCAAGGAAGTTTGGTGGGAGGACCACCAAGGTTTGGAGATATAGAGATGTGCCCTAATGGTTTTGGTAATTATCTCTAAACTCCTATTTTATTTACATGCTTTACATTAATGATTTTTTAGCATGTTCATGTTTTGTGTTTATGTTTCATGAGGTGAATGCTGTTTTAGATGTAGCTTTCATTAAAACTTGTGTCTATATTTGTACAAGTAGTGAGCAACATTTGATTCTTATATGTTTGTACTTCATTGCTCATTTGTACTCATTGCATGTACATGTATACCCTAATTTTGATGATTCGTGCATTTTGACTTGTTTTCCCTATTTTTATTCATGCTTTGCTTCATATATATGTAATTCTTATTCAAAACTAATAGATATATAGGTATACTCTTGAGTCTCTTGCCTTCATACAAATTCCATTATAAATTCTTTTGTGTTTAGGATATGTATGTATATTTTAGTTTTGATAGAACATACATATGCCTTGAAGCTTGTTTTTAATGAAAATAAATTTTTATGATTTTCATGTTTTTGATAAAAAGAAATTCATGTTTGTCTTGAGCCTCATTGATTATTTTCATGAAAATGCTATTTACATGATTCTTTTACACTCGCACTTCATTTATTTACTCATGACATTGTCTTCATGAGATGTTTTGAGCTTTATAAATTTCGAGTGTCAACACTTATGTATTTGGTATGCTTCATGAGATATATATGATTTGGTTTTATATTTGAAGGATCTTTAACTAGTTTTTCAAAAATTAATTTAAATCAGCTATTTATTCTTTAATGGGCAGAGTTTTGAAATTTTGCAAACTATTTTCAAACTCTTATTTTTAAAACCCCTACCAACCCTTTTAAGGGCGGATGGATGGGCGACCATGCCTTACATACTTTATTGAAATCTTTTATCCTGTACATGAATGGGTGGTTAGGTATGAGTTATACACATGAACTTCATGAAATTCTATTTTTGTATACTCATATATGTTTCCTATATATGTTTGCTTCAAATTTAAAATAATATTAATTTCTATTGGTATTTTCATTTTCATACATATATATGATTTGATTGTGCTTAATTTACAATATCCTTACATATTTAAAGCACAAATTATGTTTATGCTAAGCTTGCCTTATATCTTAATTTCAATTGCTATCTCAATTGGTATTTAATGAACTTATGCATTATTTTCAATTGGTATTTTAATTGGAATCAAAATATACTTCATATTTTACCATTTATTTGATATCAAAAATTACAATATACTTCAATTGGTATCAATATGTTTCAATTTCAATGGGTTTCGATTTTAATTGGTATCAAAATATTTTTACTTTTTATTTGGTATCGAATTTTACCATATATTTCAATTGGTATCAAAATATAAAATATTTTAATTTCTTTGGTATCACAATTTACAAATGTCTCAAAATTTTCAATTTCATTTGATATCAAATATCTTGTGATATCTTAAAATTTTGTTTACTTACAAGTGGTATATCAAAATTTGATTTAAGAAAATTCAAAATTTGTCTTTAAAGTGATGATTAAAAATGTTTTGATTTGTGTTGCCTATATGCAAGGGGAGCTTAGCATCTCTTCTATATATAGATTCATGTTGAGTGTATCTTATACTGAGGAGCTTGATATCTCTTCTTTATGTGATACACATGTGTAGGGAGAGCTTAACATCTCCACTTATGCATTACATATTATGCTTTATGTGAGTTAGGGTTTTGTCATCCCTTCTTCATGTAATGCATGTATGCAGGGGAGCTAACTTAAGGTCTTCCTCTTCATGAATGTATATTGCATATACATTCTTCTTGTTGATTTATTTTTCATCCCTTTGTTGATGATTGACAAAAAGGGAGAGAATGATTTTGAGTTTATATATGCATTTTATTTTATGTTTATACAAAAAGAAGGAGAATGATTATGTTTATACAAAAAGGGGGAGAAGGTTTTTGGGAATTTTTTTTAATTTATACATGTTTCTCTCACCTTGTTTATACATATATGTTTGTTTAGTTTGATGCACTTCATTGCAATATCTACTTGTTTATTGCTATGCATGAGTTAAGGGGGAGCTTCTATGAAGCTTGACTTTAATCCATGCATATATAACTTCATGAGTTTTGTCATCATAAAAAAGGGAGAGATTGTTGGCCCAAAGATCCATCGCTCTAGTTTTGATGATGATTAACTCATGTAGTTATAGTACTAATGATCTTGCGTTTATTTAGTCTCAGATTTTTTATCAAGATCTTAGTGTTGGCCAAATGGCCTTCCACTCTAGTTTTGATGATGATCAACACTCATGTAGTTATGTTTACTAATATTCTTGTGTTTCTAAGTTTCAGATCATTAACAGGATATTAGTTGGTGATTAGCTTCAACAAGATGATTAGAAGCTTATCATGGTGATTCCGGTGCCAAAGCTTAAAGATCATACCTTTGCACTTGGAGAATCACGGAGTTTTGGAGCAAGTCTACTTGAAGATGAAGATCGTCAGGAAGACTTAGGTATCCGAGTTTAGATAGTGTTTTTAGATCCATTTGTAAAGCTTAGTTTAGTTGATATGCTCAAGTGAACACAAAACACACACGTTTTATGATTTGATATTTGGTTTTTATGAATAGTTGTTCAAAACAAGTTTACATATGTTTAATGTATAGTAGATGTTTTCTATTTATACATACATGCTTTAACTTGGTAAACAAACTTATTTTGACTATCCTATTCATGCTTTGGAAAAATCAAGTTTGATAAAAATACAAGTTTTGTTTTTGATAAAATTGGCAAGACACAAAAATGAATTGATATGATTGATATATGTCTTGAAATTTTTATCACAAGTTTGATTATCAAAGTAAAATGATAAAACAAGTTTTAGAAAAACATATTTTTAGAAAAACAGTTTTTATTGTGATTAAAACTATTTTTTAGATTTACTGTGAATTTATGGGATTTTTATTGAGTGAAAAGACCTATTTTCAAATCCCGTATCTGTGCAGTTCTGCACTGTGCCTGCCAGGCCAGTTCGGTCGACCGGACCGGTCGACCGCACCAAGTGGCCGGTCGACCGGGTCGGTCGACCGATGTGCACAAACGTGCACGCTGGCTACACATTGTAGTCGGTCGACCGGGCCGGTCGACCGCTATTGCCCAACGGTCACATTTTTGACCGTTGGCGGTCGACCGGCAGTTGGTCAGACTGCCACATCAGCCTAACGGCTAGTTTCTCCTAGGGGCTATATATACCCCTTTTCTCCATTGTTTTAGATAAGAATTTTTGAGCTAAAAATTTTCAGTTTTCTGAAGAGTTTAAAAGAGTTTTTAAAAGAGTTTTTAAGTCAAAAAGATTTCATCTTATTTGTTTTTGGGTTTTTGGAAAATCAAAGAAAGCTAGGGTTTTGGGAGATTGTTTTGTTTTTCATTTTCTAACATTTACAAGTGATTTCCCAAATAGTTTTTCTTGTTGCTGGTTTCCAAAAACACCTTGTTTCCACACTTGAGCTATCACCTATCCTAAACTATTAGGATCTTGTTTTTGTGAAAAAGATAAGAGAAAAGGAAAGAGATGTGTTTGAGGTTGTTTGTTGTAGACCTCATTGTTGTAAACCCTCCTTCATTTGTTGTATCCCTCTTCGGTAGAGGTGATCGGAGTGGTATTGGTTGTGAGCCTCTTAGGTAGAGGTGGAGTTTGGTTTGTATCCCTCAAGTGTGAGGTGATTGAGATTGGTTTGTGAGCCTCTTAGGTAGAGGTGTTTGTTGTTGTTGGCTACGGGCCGTATCCCTCTTCGGTAGAGGTGGATTGTGGTTGTATAGCCTCGGTGGCTTTGTAAGTTGAGAGAGGAGTTTGATACTCCTTATAGTGGATTGGGAAATCCTACACGGTGGTGTAGGCGGGGATGTAGAGTTGGGTACTCGAACCTCGAAACAAATTTGTGTGTTTGCGTTTGATCCTATTGTCTCTCAACTCTACTCTCCTTAATTTGTGCAATCATCATTCATTTCATACAAGCATCATTCATTTCATACTTATTATATATTTGCTTGTGTTGCCTTGCATCTTATTCATATTGCCATATCATATATTGCTTGTGTTATGCCTTGCATCTCTTATTGCTATATCCTTAATTGCTTGGCTTGATTGTTGTAATACCCCGTTTCCAGAATACGTACTTAGTTGCGTATTCAGCTTTTCGATCGTATTTTTCGATTTACTTCCTGTATTTGACCGATTTCAATTTCAAATACCATTTTCCAATATATTAGATTTTATATGATTTTCTGGATTTTTCCTGAATTTAAATGTATTTCTTCAAAACCGGTGTCGACCAGTGTCACTGATCGATTCCTGGAATTTTAATTCTCAAACAGTTAGGAATTTCTAGATGGTCCTTTAGACTTTATTTCTTAGAATCATATTCTCTACTTAAATACTTTTTCTGAGAATTTTATGAATTTATGAAAATTCCAACGGAGTCGGTAGATAACTGATTCCGGGATTTTTAGTTTTAAAACTATACAGTATTTCTTAAAACGGATTTCACTATGAGTCTTCATGTATTATTATTGATTTTTGGTAAAATTTACGAGTCGTTCCGAGATACTTGAATTTCGGACGATTTCGGTATTTTCCGAAATGTTTTCCGTATCTTAGACTTAAACCCAGGAACCTGTGTTTCCGATATTTTCATTTTTGGAGATCAAGAAAATATCTTCATTTATCAAATTCTTTTCCTTTTTCCTTTTCTCTATTTTTCTTTCCTTCTTTCACAAGCCAAAGAATTTCCTAATTTCCAAACTTCCAACAACTCAAATTTTTCCACAAATATCCCAAGTTCCACACTCTTCTACCATTAATGCCCTCATTCTCTCTCTCTCCCATGGCCGGCCAAGTGGCCAAGAAGAGGGACACCCATCCCCTCTCCTATTTTGCAATAAACCCCTCACATTTACATTATTTACACCTCCCTTACAAAATCAAAATCCTATATAAACTTTCTTTTACAATTCTTTTCTCTTTTCTTCACTTCACCAAGAGAATAGCCTTCACCAATTCCTTCTCCATCTCAAACCCTAACTCCAAAACACCTAAGTTTTCATCTCCATCCCAAGCAACCATCACTACCTTGGATTTGGATCGCATCTCACTTCGTCGGAAGTATCGCCAAGGACCTAGTTGGTGATATCATCGACAAACGATCCTTCGGAACTCGTATAAAGCTCCAAATAACCAATCCTAGTGAGTATATCTACTCACCAAGACTTGTAAACTCCTTTGTATACTTGTGTTGACAAATCATGTACACTTGTGCCATAAAAATCATATTTTTAGCCCATCAAACAACCATCAGAAAATCTATTCTGTTACTGTTCTCCCCACGATTAGTCGACTTAACCTAGGGACCAGTCGACTAACCCACCTTAACTGAAACTTAACCTTTTCTGATTTCACAGTTTTAGTCGACTAAGTCATATTACCAGTCGACTAGACCCCCCTAGTCGACTACATTTTAACCTAGTCGACTAATCTTTCCCTGGACCAGAAAACACCAACTCTCGGCTCCAGTCGACTTAGTCTATTTTATTGGTCGACTAGATACCCTTAGTCGACTACAACCTTGACCTTAGTCGACTAATAATTCCTGAAATAAATCCCAACTTTCTGTATCACAGTTTTAGTCGACTTAACCCCACTATTAGTCGACTTAGGCATCTGTTAGTCGACTACACATTTCACCCTAGTCGACTAACTTTTCCTGAAACAGAAACCCAACTCTCTGTTTCCCAGTTTTAGTCGACTCATCTAGACTATTAGTCGACTTAAGTCCCCTATTAGTCGACTAACCCTTTTACCTAGTCGACTAATTCTGACTGTTTGACTTAGTTGATTTCTTTTCTGAATTTGATCTTATCATTGATACATGGGTGACATATTATTCCTGTTCATGCTTCATAACTAGTATACATGACATGTTACTTTATGGATCTCACCACTTGTTACTTCATGACTTGTTATTATATTCTCGCTCCATGATTTGTTAAATTGTGAATATCACCCCTTATCATGCTATCTCTTAAACCAAGCATGATATACTTGACTTTTGTATAAAATGGATCAACTTACACATGGGTCGGGGGAAATATGCGGATATCGATATGTGTTCGTGTTTACAGTGGCATTAGGTATATTGTACAATCATATTTCCGGTCTGACCTGAGGGCCTCCAGGGGACCGAGGGGAGTGCTTGCTCCCTCTTCCTGAATACTGTCATGACAAAGGGCATACATAAGTCCCTCCTGATAGGCCTTGCGGCTGGTTCCGTTATCAAGCAACGGAACACCCTGGACCGTGGTCCCGGGCATGCACGGGACCCACTGTAAACATAGTTCGTCGATACAACCGCTGTTTCCAATAACAACCTTGCTTTACTAGGATATGGATCTATGTGCTCTGGGACGCTGGGTCACATAGTTAGATATCACAGTAAGACAAGTAATAATAATAAGCCGTTAACTGTAGATTCATTGTATTAGGATTTTATCTCTTCATGCTTTTCATACTTGTTAGTTGATATTCCTTATAACTGTTTCATCTTTCCTTATTCATGTTCCCTAGCCACTTGGCTATAGTTTGTTTATTGTTATATGTCTTGGGCATCTGTTAGTCGACTACATATTTCACCCTAGTCGACTAACTTTTCCTGAAACAGAAACCCAACTCTCTGTTTCCCAGTTTTAGTCGACTCATCTAGACTATTAGTCGACTTAAGTCCCTATTAGTCGACTAACCCTTTTACCTAGTCGACTAATTCTGACTGTTTGACTTAGTTGATTTCTTTTCTGAATTTGATCTTATCATTGATACATGGGTGACATATTATTCCTGTTCATGCTTCATAACTAGTATTACATGACATGTTACTTTATGGATCTCACCACTTGTTACTTCATGACTTGTTATTATATTCTCGCTCCATGATTTGTTAAATTGTGAATATCACCCCTTATCATGCTATCTCTTAAACCAAGCATGATATACTTGACTTTTGTATAAAATGGATCAACTTACACATGGGTCGGGGGAAATATGCGGATATCGATATGTGTTCGTGTTTACAGTGGCATTAGGTATATTGTACAATCATATTTCCGGTCTGACCTGAGGGCCTCCAGGGGACCGAGGGGAGTGCTTGCTCCCTCTTCCTGAATACTGTCATGACAAAGGGCATACATAAGTCCCTCCTGATAGGCCTTGCGGCTGGTTCCGTTATCAAGCAACGGAACACCCTGGACCGTGGTCCCGGGCATGCACGGGACCCACTGTAAACATAGTTCGTCGATACAACCGCTGTTTCCAATAACAACCTTGCTTTACTAGGATATGGATCTATGTGCTCTGGGACGCTGGGTCACATAGTTAGATATCACAGTAAGACAAGTAATAATAATAAGCCGTTAACTGTAGATTCATTGTATTAGGATTTTATCTCTTCATGCTTTCATACTTGTTAGTTGATATTCCTTATAACTGTTTCATCTTTCCTTATTCATGTTCCCTAGCCACTTGGCTATAGTTTGTTTATTGTTATATGTCTTGACTCCTTGGATTTGCACATTCAGATTCTGAGGCTTGGAACGAAGTGGAGCCATCCACAGAGGACCAAGCTTACCTTAGTGAGCAGGCGGATTAGTTCCAGTCCCCTCGTGCTAGACTCCTCCTTTTTGACTCACGGGACCTCCATCCTACTCGTGAGCTTTTTTTGTATACGTATTGTATATTATTCTTTTGGACTTGGTTATGATGTAATACACATGTAATGTGTAATACTTTATAATATCCTGTGATAACTTTGTATGTGTATATCTTGAGTTGGCATATGTATGATTACCACGCTTTGTCGTACTCTGATCCTTGTTGTACTTTATGCTTAGCGTATATACGTGAGGGCATTTTCTGACCTACGTATATACGTCGCAGTGACGCCCCCGTATCCGTGGAATCGGGGCGTTACAGGTTGGTATCAGAGCTCAGGCTTTCAAACCTAAAGTACAATCAAGCAGCAAATTACTGAAATTTGCTAATGCCAACTACAATGTACAAAGTTATTGAGTCCTTCTTGATTCCTTCTTGATTCCTTCCCTTGTATCCTAAACTCCTTCCATTTGTTTCCAAATTCCAGTTATCTTTCCCAATTCGGTATGGAGAGAAGGACGGGCCGTAACCACTCGGGGCAAACTTTAAATGGACCCACGGGAGAGAATGTGGATATTTTGAGGGTCATTCAGACCATGATGGAGAACCAGCAGCAGCAGACGGAACTTCTCCGACAAGAGTTGACAGCACCGAAGGAACAGAGGCCGGGGAATATATCGGACTTCCGGAGGCTGCAGCCAGCTATATTCACGGGGGAAGAGAAGCCTTTGGATGCTGAGCAATGGTTGACGGATACATCTGATCTGCTGAATGCAGCTAGAGTACCAAAGGAGAATCAAGTCGAGGTCGCCAAGATACAGTTGAAAGATGTAGCCAGAACTTGGTGGCTCGCTGAAGAGGCCAGATTGGAGAAGCCTGTCACCTGGGACACGTTCTCCAAGAGTTTCTACAGCAGATTCTTCCCTGCTACTGCTCAGAAAGATATGGAAGAGCAGTTTATCAGACTCCAGCAGTGGAACAAGTCCGTGGATGAGTATGCCGCGGAGTTTCTTAGACTTAGCCGCTTCGCGCCGTACATGGTAACGGATGAGGAGAAGCGAGCAAGCAGATTCCAGCAGGGCCTGCAGATAGACATACAGGTCTTCTTGATGCCCCAGCAACTGAAGACTTATTCAGAGGTTCTCACCATAGCTCGAGAGGTGGAGCGTGGGTTAGAGAAGAAGCAAGAGAACCAGATGAGGAACCAGGCCATGAAGAGGCCGTTTGTACCAATGGGAAGAGGAGGCCCATACAGAGCAGCGAAGGTTCAGGCCAGGCAACCATTCAGACCAGTTCCTTACCAGATGGTTCGACCAGGTCCTATCTGCAACTTTTGCCAGAAACCAGGGCATTCACAGCAGAATTGCCGTAGGGCAAATGGATGGTGTTTGGTGTGTGGATCTCGAGATCATTCCATTGAAGCTTGTCCACACAGGAGAATGGGGATAGCCAATCAGACCTTGCCAGCACTTCAGGGACCCAATGGACAGAGGGCACTTCCAGGGCCACTTGGGCAGAGGAATCAGGGACCAGTGATGAGGAGAGCTCTTCCCCTTCCTCCACAGCATGTTGTTCGCCCAGTCCAGAGAGGAGCTAGGACTGCAGCAGGGCGTGGTAGAGGTCAGGCTTACAATCTGACTGCAGAAGAGGCTGAGGCTTCAGAGGAGGTGATAACAGGTAACATCAGAGTTCATTCGAAACCTGTTCTCGCTCTCTTCGATTCAGGTGCATCCCATTGTTATATCTCAGACCATTTTGTGGCTTTGCATTCTATACCTGTTAGATCTTTAGACCACAAATGGGAGATTAGTACAGGGAATGGGGTAGTCATATCTTCTAGAGTTTGTACTGATTGTCCAGTAGAACTATGTGATAAAATCTTGGCCATAGATATGATCGTACTAGACACCAAAGGGTACGACGTAATCTTAGGCATGACCTGGCTCAGTCAGTACTATGCAGTGATTGATTGTAGGGAGAAGAAGATTAATTCAGAATCCTCATCAACCGGAGTTCCAATTTAGTGGAGAAGTGAAGTCTACCAAGGGAAAGACTCGGATGACTACTTCGGAGGTTCAGAAGCAGAAGGTACCGGTGTGGAATGAATTCCCAGGAGTGTTTGCTGAGATCTCTGGACTGCCACCTGACAGGGTGATCGAGTTCTCCATTGACACAGTTCCAGGAGCAGCTCCTATATCCAAGGCTCCGTACAGGATGGCACCGACAGAGTTAGAGATTCTGAAGAAGCAACTGCAGGAATACTCAGACAAAGGATTGATTCGGCCAAGTACTTCACCATGGGGAGCTCCAGTGCTATTGGCGAACAAGAAGGATGGTGGTAAAAGGCTTTGTATTGATTATAGAGAATTGAACAAAGTTACCATCAAGAACAAGTATCCCTTACCAAGGATTGATGATCTGTTTGATCAGCTTCATGGAGCCCGTGTATTCTCTAAATTGGATTTACAGTCGGGTTACCATCAGCTGAGGGTGAAGAAGGAGGATATTCCAAAGACGGCATTCAGGACCCGTTATGGCCACTATGAGTTTCTAGTTATGCCTTTCGGAGTCACCAATGCCCCTGCAGTTTTCATGGATTTGATGAACCGAGTGTTCTCGCCCTATCTGGATCAGTTCGTTGTTGTTTTCATAGATGACATTTTGATCTATTCAAAGAACAACAGGGAGCATGCAGAACACTTGAGGATTGTGTTGCAGACTCTCCAGCAGGAGCAGCTTCATGCCAAGAGGAGCAAGTGTGAGTTCTGGTTGGACAGCATAGCCTTCCTTGGACACATGGTTTCAGCAGAAGGAATTTCAGTTGATCCTAGCAAAATCCAGGCAGTGAGAGATTGGCCGATTCCGAGGACGGTGACTGAGATTAAGAGTTTTCTTGGACTAGCCGGATATTACAGACGCTTTGTCCAGGATTTCTCTAGGATTGCAGCCCCGTTGACCAAGCTCACCAGGAAAGGAGAGAAGTATTTATGGACAGAGGAGTGTACCGCAGCATTTGAGCAATTGAAGCAGAGGCTCATTTCAGCTCCAATCTTGAAGACTCCCTCAGGAAGAGGAGGGATGGTCATATTCAGTGATGCATCAGGAAAAAGCCTGGGATGTGTACTTATGCAACATGATCATGTTATAGCATATGCATCTAGGCAACTGAAGACTCATGAGCGGAATTACCCAACTCATGACTTGGAGCTAGCAGCTGTTATCTTTGCCTTGAAGATTTGGAGGCATTATCTTCTGGGAGATAAAGTGTTGATATATACAGATCATAAGAGTCTCAAGTATGTCTTCTCACAGAAAGAGTTGAATATGAGGCAGAGGAGATGGCTGGAGCTGATGGCGGACTATGATATTGACTTGCAATATCATCCAGGCAAGGTCAATACAGTTCCAGATGCACTGAGCAGGATGCCAGAGAATAGAGTGCTTGTCCAACTTACTCAGCAGAAGGAGTTGATTCAGGACTTTATCAGATTGGACTTGATGTTAGTTCGAAGGACTGAGAAGGCAGGACAGTTCATGACTTTGCAGATCCAGTCAGCATTGATAGATGAGATCAAGGAAGCTCAAAAGGAAGACCCCAGATTACAGATATCCCGAGCTCAGGTAGAGGCTGGATTGAGGACTGACATCTGTATTCATCCAGATGATGCATTGTATTTTGGTAGTAGACTTTGTGTTCCCCAAGGAGAAGTTAAACAGAAGATTTTGGCGGAAGCACACAGTTCGGCTTATTCCATACACCGGGGGAAACCAAGATGTATCAGGACTTGAAGAAGCAGTTTGGTGGAATGCTATGAAGAGGGAGATAGCTCAGTTTGTAGCCAAATGCTTGGTCTGCCAGCAGATAAAGATAGAGCATCAGAGGTCAGCTGGACTTCTACATCCTTTACCAATACCCGAATGGAAGTGGGAGCACATCACTATGGACTTTGTCACGGCATTACCTCGGAGTCCCAAAGGTAATAATGCTGTGTGGGTAATCATTGACCGTCTCACCAAGTCAGCTCACTTCATACCATTCAGGGTAGGTCAGATAACAGAGGTTCTGGCAGACAAGTACATGAAGGAGATAGTTCGTCTTCATGGAGTTCCAGTCAGTATTGTTTCAGACAGAGACACCAGATTTAGATCTCATTTCTGGGAAAGTCTCCAAGAAAGTTTGGGAACTCGTCTAAAATTCAGTACATCATATCATCCTCAGACAGACGGACAATCTGAAAGGACTATCCAGATCCTTGAAGATATGCTTAGGGCCTGCATAATTGAGTTCAAGGGTTCCTGGGAAGACCATCTTCATCTAGCTGAGTTTTCTTATAATAATAGCTATCAGGCAAGTATTAAGATGGCACCTTTTGAGGCACTGTATGGAAGAAAGTGCAGATCACCGATTTGTTGGGATGAAGTCGGTGAGAGGAGACTATTGGGGCCAGAGATCCTGATTCAGACAACAGAGAAAGTCAGAATCATCAGAGATCATCTCAGGGCAGCTCAGAGTCGGCAGAAGAGTTGGGCAGACACACAGAGAAGGCCATTGGAATTCCAGGCAGGAGATCATGTGTTCTTGAAGATATCACCTACCAGAGGAGTGATCCGGTTCGGTATTCGTGGAAAGCTGAGTCCGAGATATATCGGCCCATTCGAGATTTTGGAGCGAGTGGGAGATGTGTCTTACAGATTGGCCTTACCTCCATCTTTGGACGGAGTGCACAATGTTTTCCACGTATCTCAGTTGAGGAAGTATGTCAAGGATGATAGTCATATTTTGGATCATTCCGAACTGGAACTGCAGCCAGATTTATCATATCAGGAACAGCCGATGGCCATTCTGGATAGAAGTGTGAAGACACTGAAGAACAAGGCTATACCATTAGTGTTGGTGTCTTGGAACAGACATGCGCCGGGAGAGGCCACTTGGGAACGAGAGGACGTTATCCGAGAGCGCTATCCTCAACTCTTCACATCTTGAATGGTAAGACTCTTTCCTTCTATTCTTCTCTACCGTTATCTTCCATCTTATCCTTCTCTATCTGTTACTTTTCCTGTTACCTTTCACCTTATGAAATTTCGAGGACGAAATTTTTGTAAGGTGGATGGATTGTAATACCCCGTTTCCATAATATGTACTTAGTTGCGTATTCAGCTTTTCGATCGTATTTTTCGATTTACTTCCTGTATTTGACCGATTTCAATTTCAAATACCATTTTCCAATATATTAGATTTTATATGATTTTCTGGATTTTTCCTGAATTTAAATGTATTTCTTCAAAACCGGTGTCGACCAGTGTCACTGATCGATTCTTAGAATTTTAATTCTCAAACAGTTAGGAATTTCTAGATGGTCCTTTAGACTTTATTTCTTAGAATCATATTCTCTACTTAAATACTTTTTCTGAGAATTTTATGAATTTATGAAAATTCCAACGGAGTCGGTAGATAACTGATTCCGGGATTTTTAGTTTTAAAACTATACAGTATTTCTTAAAACGGATTTCACTATGAGTCTTCATGTATTATTATTGATTTTTGGTAAATTTACGAGTCGTTCCGAGATACTTGAATTTCGGACGATTTCGGTATTTTCCGAAATGTTTTCCGTATCTTAGACTTAAACCCAGGAACCTGTGTTTCCGATATTTTCATTTTTGGAGATCAAGAAAATATCTTCATTTATCAAATTATTTTCCTTTTTCCTTTTCTCTATTTTTCTTTCCTTCTTTCACAAGCCAAAGAATTTCCTAATTTCCAAAATTCCAACAACTCCAATTTTTCCACAAATATCCCAAGTCCACACTCTTCTACCATTAATGCCCTCATTCTCTCTCTCCCATGGCCGGCCAAGTGGCCAAGAAGAGGGACACCCATCCCCTCTCCTATTTTGCAATAAACCCCCTCACATTTACATTATTTACACCTCCCTTACAAAATCAAAATCCTATATAAACTTTCTTTTACAATTCTTTTTCTTTTCTTCACTTCACCAAGAGAATAGCCTTCACCAATTCCTTCTCCATCTCAAACCCTAACTCCAAAACACCTAAGTTTTCATCTCCATCCCAAGCAACCATCACTACCTTGGATTTGGATCGCATCTCACTTCGTCGGAAGTATCGCCAAGGACCTAGTTGGTGATATCATCGACAAACGATCCTTCGGAACTCGTATAAAGCTCCAAATAACCAATCCTAGTGAGTATATCTACTCACCAAGACTTGTAAACTCCTTTGTATACTTGTGTTGACAAATCATGTACACTTGTGCCATAAAAATCATATTTTTAGCCCATCAAACAACCATCAGAAAATCTGTTCTGTTACTGTTCTCCCCACGATTAGTCGACTTAACCTAGGGACCAGTCGACTAACCCACCTTAACTGAAACTTAACCTTTTCTGATTTCACAGTTTTAGTCGACTAAGCCATATTACCAGTCGACTAGACCCCCCTAGTCGACTACATTTTTAACCTAGTCGACTAATCTTTCCCTGGACCAGAAAACACCAACTCTCGGCTCCAGTCGACTTAGTCTATTTTATTGGTCGACTAGATACCCTTAGTCGACTACAACCTTGACCTTAGTCGACTAATAATTCCTGAAATAAATCCCAACTTTCTGTATCACAGTTTAGTCGACTTAACCCACTATTAGTCGACTTAGGCATCTGTTAGTCGACTACACATTTCACCCTAGTCGACTAACTTTTCCTGAAACAGAAACCCAACTCTCTGTTTCCCAGTTTTAGTCGACTCATCTAGACTATTAGTCGACTTAAGTCCCCTATTAGTCGACTAACCCTTTTACCTAGTCGACTAATTCTGACTGTTTGACTTAGTTGATTTCTTTTCTGAATTTGATCTTATCATTGATACATGGGTGACATATTATTCCTGTTCATGCTTCATAACTAGTATTACATGACATGTTACTTTATGGATCTCACCACTTGTTACTTCATGACTTGTTATTATATTCTCGCTCCATGATTTGTTAAATTGTGAATATCACCCCTTATCATGCTATCTCTTAAACCAAGCATGATATACTTGACTTTTGTATAAAATGGATCAACTTACACATGGGTCGGGGGAAATATGCGGATATCGATATGTGTTCGTGTTTACAGTGGCATTAGGTATATTGTACAATCATATTTCCAGTCTGACCTGAGGGCCTCCAGGGGACCGAGGGGAGTGCTTGCTCCCTCTTCCTGAATACTGTCATGACAAAGGGCATACATAAGTCCCTCCTGATAGGTCTTGCGGCTGGTTCCGTTATCAAGCAACGGAACACCCTGGACCGTGGTCCCGGGCATGCACGGGACCCACTGTAAACATAGTTCGTCGATACAACCGCTGTTTCCAATAACAACCTTGCTTTACTAGGATATGGATCTATGTGCTCTGGGACGCTGGGTCACATAGTTAGATATCACAGTAAGACAAGTAATAATAATAAGCCGTTAACTGTAGATTCATTGTATTAGGATTTATCTCTTCATGCTTTTCATACTTGTTAGTTGATATTCCTTATAACTGTTTCATCTTTTCTTATTCATGTTCCCTAGCCACTTGGCTATAGTTTGTTTATTGTTATATGTCTTGACTCCTTGGATTTGCACATTCAGATTCTGAGGCTTGGAACGAAGTGGAGCCATCCACAGAGGACCAAGCTTACCTTAGTGAGCAGGCGGATTAGTTCCAGTCCCCTCGTGCTAGACTCCTCCTTTTTGACTCACGGGACCTCCATCCTACTCGTGAGCTTTTTTTGTATACGTATTGTATATTATTCTTTTGGACTTGGTTATGATGTAATACACATGTAATGTGTAATACTTTATAATATCCTGTGATAACTTTGTATGTGTATATCTTGAGTTGGCATATGTATGATTACCACGCTTTGTCGTACTCTGATCCTTGTTGTACTTTTATGCTTAGCGTATATACGTGAGGGCATTTTCTGACCTACGTATATACGTCGCAGTGACGCCCCCGTATCCGTGGAATCGGGGCGTTACATTGTGTGTGCACATTGCTAGGATTGCTTGTGTGTGTGTGCCTAATTTGTACTCATCCAACAAAAGCTTCACATAGCACCTCAACCCATTTCAAGGGGAATCAAGAGGAGTTAGTCCAGAGCCTCGCAAGGGGAATTCGGCTACACTTGTTGTATTGTATCAAGTTTGTGCAACATTTGCATTAGCTTCCGCATTTAGCGCACTTAGTTTGCATTAAGTTTATTAGATTAGCACTTACACCTATTCACCCCCCCTCTAGGTGTTTTTCAATTGGTATCAGAGCTAGTGCTCTGATATTAGGCTTAACATCCTAGGAGTGTGATCCATTGCTTGCTAATCTCATTTGCATTTGTTTGTTTGCACATTCATATATAGTTTACCATGGACTTCATGACCCCTCCTAGCTTTGACCCTTCCAACATTGATGTTTGGAAGTATAGGATGTCCATGTACCTAAAAACCCTAGGTTTGCATGTCTTTCTTGCCGCCACCAAGAGATGTTATCTTGGTGATTGCAATCATATAGGGGCCAATGCACAAGCCCTAGAGGCCATTAGAAGCACTCTTCCTAAAGATTATCTCTTATGTGTTTCTAACCTTGATTCCGCTTTTGCAGTGTGGAACAAGTTGACAACAACCACCAACACCTCCAAGCTTCAATTGCCAATCCAAGAAGAGGAATCTAGTGGAGAATCCGATTCACAATGCTTCATGGTCCAAGGGAATGACTCCCTTGAGGTACATTCGAACCCCACATAGATGATAGTGATGATGATGCTAGTTCTTCTAGTAATGATATTGTTGATCCCCATGCTCTAAATGAATAACTTTCAATAGTATGTGAAAAGTTAATTGAAAAATATAAGATTTTGAAAAAGAAAAGTCTAGATATTGAAAAAGAAAATAAAAGTTTGCATGCTAGACTTGATTGTGTTTGCAAGAGAAGGTTGAGGTCTATAATGAAAGGGATTCATTGAGATCTCAATTAGAACTTGCACTTAAAGAAAATGAATTTTAAGATCTTAAAATGATTGCCATGCTATATTAAAGAAAAATGAAAATTTGTCTTCAAAAGTAGATTTTGTGTAAAAGAAAATGATTCTTTGAAAATTAAGATTGCTTCAATTTTTAAAGATTTGGATGCATGTTTAAAGAAAAATGAATTTTTGCAAAATAAGATTGATGCACATGTTTGCCATGCTAGTGTAGCTTCTTCATCTAGTCTACCTATGCATGTACCTCTTCTTCTAAGATTAATGAGGATATTTGTTTGTTAAAGAAGAAGGTAGATTGTTTGGGCTCCACTATGAGCCAATGTGCTAAGAACCATACACGCTTGGAATCCTTGGTTCGAAAGAAACAAGTTCCATCTTCTATGCATGCACACCCTCCACGGCATACACATGCTCCTCACGGACACCATCACACCATGTATGCTCATGTGTACACTTGTACACATTGTGGACGTAAGGGCCACCTTGCTAAATTTTGTTTTGATAGATTACATACTACTAATTTAGCAAAGAAATTTGTTTGGGTTAGAGAAGGTACTAACCCCATGGACCCAAGAAGATATGGTACCAAAGACCACCCCTCCTATTATTTTTGATGTAGGTGTGGGCTCTCACATAACGTGAGAGTGATGACACCTTGGAGTGGATGCGTTCCGGACTTCATGGAAATCAAATTGGATGCATCACTTTCAAGGGAAGATTTGGTGGAGATGACCACCATGCTTTGGAGACAAGGAGAGTTGCTTCTTCGGTTTTGGTAACAATCCTTTACTCCCATTTATTGTTTACATGCTTTAATATTCATTGTTTATAGCATGTTTTTGATGTCTATGGATTAGTATGTTCATTCCATGTTTATTAGATCCTTGACATACATATATAGTATTTGAGACACACATGCTTATATGAACCCATAATTAGTGTTCTCACTTTTGTTTGAGCTATAATGTACATCATGAATCTAATACATGTGAATTCACATAATAATCATATTTTAGTTTTCCATGATGACTTTTATCATGATGATTTTTATATGTGTTTTTGATGCTTCATGTTTTGAATATATGTTTAAGTGTTAGTTTTCATTAAGACTAGTTACATACTTGTACATAGGATGGGATACAAATAAATCTATATATAGTTGGAATTGAATGCTTATTTGAACCCATTAGATGTGCTAGTATAGTCTAGTTTTGATGATTCATACATTTTAAACTTGTATTCCCATTTTTGAATATGTTTTGATGAATATGAGTTTCCATTTCATGTATATGTGCATTTTGCCAAAACATTAAGATACACATGTATACCCCTTGAGTCATTTGTTTCTCATGCAAATCTACTTATGGACTCATTGTGTTTAGGGATATGTATGTATACTTAGTGTGTTGACAATACATACATATACCTTGAAATGAAAATTGATTTAATGTAAAGATTTAGATTTTCATGTTTTGATGTTTTTGTGTCAATATTTAACTTCATGTATATGTCTATCTAGTTCAAACTAATCTTATACATATACATCTTTTTGAGCCACGTGCCTTCATGAATATACATTTAGTGGACTCGTTGAGTTTTGGATATGTATGTATATTTTAGCTTGTATTAGACATACATATACCTTGAAGATTAAATAAAGAGTTTTATATGATTTTTCATGTTTTTGATAGAATTATGTTTTAAGGAATAATTGAGCTCAATGAAATATTTTTCATGATTATGATCTTCACATATTATTTGTACACTCATATCTATTGCTCATGTTTTGTTTCTCATGAGTTATGCTTTATTGGTTAGAGTGATGATTATCATGTGAATTTCATTTTTGTTTTATTCCTTGCTTGAAGGATTTCGTGCTAGTTAACAAGTTTTCCATTTAACTAGTTGCGGTATTCTTCATATGGTAGAGATTTTCAAACAAAACTACATTTTCAAATCTATTTTGAAAACCCCTACCATCCAAGGGCGGTAGGATGGGAGATCATGTTCATGTATGCCCTAAATTGAAAATCTTTAAAACTTGAATTATGATTGGGTGGTAGATAATATGATGTATACTCTTGAACTTATTGTTATGTCAATTGGTATCATTGAACTCTTTCAATTGGTATCATTTTGATCTTCTTGTATACTCATATATGTTTTGTATGTATGTATGCTTTAAATTCCAAGTATATCAATTTCTATTGGTATCTATCTTCATACATATATATGTTTGTGTTTATGCCAGTGCTTGAGTTTCAGTTTGTTTAAATTGATTACTTTTAAATTGTTATCAAGACTATACATGTCTTTAGTTTGTTTTTCATAAAGGGGAGAAAATTTGATTTTGTATTTCAATTGGTATTTGTACTCCCACTCTTTATGATTAAAAGTTGTTATTTTAAACATATGATGATTTTGTATTTGATCTTCTGTTTATATGTTTTTTTTTAAAATGAACAATTCTTACAATTGGTATCAATGTTTCTATGTAAAATCTTTTCAATTGGTAAAATATTTACAATTGGTATCATATTTAAGAAATTCAAAATTGTTTTTAGTATCAAGATTCATGTTTTAGGAATTCAAGATTTATGTTTAATTACAATTGGTATCTCAAAATGTTGTTTAAAGAAAATATACAAAGTTTTGATTTGTATTTCCTATATGCAAGGAGAGCTTAACATCTCTCTTACATATAGATTCATGTTGAGTATATTATAAATTGAGGAGCTTGACAACTCTTCTTTATATGATATACGTGTGTAGGGGGAGCTTCACATCTCCTCTTATTCATTACATAATATGTGTTATGTGAATTGGGCTTGTCATCCCTTCTTCATGTAATGCATATGTGTAGGAAGCTAACTTAGCGTCTTCCTCTTCATGAATGTATATAGCATATAACATATATTGATCCTTGTTTATTGGTATCAAGATACTTCATTGACATATTTTTTAATTGATATCATGTTTGTAGTCACCCTTATTGATTTTTTTTGTTTTAGACAAAAAGGGGGAGAACATTGTTTGCATTGTTTTGATTGACAAAAAGGGGGAGAAGTATTTTTACCCTCATTTTATCTATGGTTTTGATTGTTTACCCCTTTGTTGATGATTGACAAAAAGGGGGAGAAAGATTTTGAGTTTATATGCATGCTTATGTTTATGCATATACTATGTTTTAATCTCAAGAATATTAAGTTTAATCGTTTTATAGAGTTTGCTTTGTAATTGGTATCTAGAGCTTATTTGTTTTGAATATTCCATTTGATATCTAGAACCATTTATTGTTTATGCATACGCATATTTCATGTTTAATATTCATTGCATATATTTATTGTTTATCCCTATGCATGAGTTAAAGGGGAGCTTCCTTGAAGCTTATCTTTAATCCATGCATATATAACTCCATGAGTTTTGTCATCATCAAAAAGGGGAGATTGTTGGCCAAATGGCCTTCCACTCTAGTTTTGATGATGATCAACACTCATGTAGTTATGTTTACTAATATTCTTGTGTTTCTAAGTTTCAGATCATTAACAGGATATTAGTTGGTGATTAGCTTCAACAAGATGATTAGAAGCTTATCATGGTGATTCCGGTGCCAAAGCTTAAAGATCATACCTTTGCACTTGGAGAATCACGGAGTTTTGGAGCAAGTCACTTGAAGATGAAGATCAGGAAGACTTAGGTATCCGAGTTTAGATAGTGTTTTTAGATCCATTTGTAAAGCTTAGTTTAGTTGATATGCTCAAGTGAACACAAAACACACACGTTTTATGATTTGATATTTGGTTTTATGAATAGTTGTTCAAAACAAGTTTACATATGTTTTATGTATAGTAGATGTTTTCTATTTATACATACATGCTTTAACTTGGTAAACAAACTTATTTTGACTATCCTATTCATGCTTTGGAAAATCAAGTTTGATAAAAATACAAGTTTTGTTTTTGATAAAATTGACAAGACACAAAAATGAATTGATATGATTGATATATGTCTTGAAATTTTTATCACAAGTTTGATTATCAAAGTAAAATGATAAAACAAGTTTTAGAAAAACATATTTTTAGAAAAACAGTTTTTATTGTGATTAAAACTATTTTTTAGATTTACTGTGAATTTATGGGATTTTTATTGAGTGAAAAGACCTATTTTCAAATCCCGTATCTGTGCAGTTCTGCACTGTGCCTGCCAGGCCAGTTCGGTCGACCGGACCGGTCGACCGCACCAAGTGGCCGGTCGACCGGGTCGGTCGACCGATGTGCACAAACGTGCACGCTGGCTACACATTGTAGTCGGTCGACCGGGCCGGTCGACCGAGTTGAGAGCTCTGCTCTCGGGTTTTTTCGGTCGACCGGGCCGGTCGACCGCTATTGCCCAACGGTCACATTTTTGACCGTTGGCGGTCGACCGGGCCGGTCGACCGGCAGTTGGTCAGACTGCCACATCAGCCTAACGGCTAGTTTCTCCTAGGGGCTATATATACCCCTTTTCTCCATTGTTTTAGATAAGAATTTTTGAGCTAAAAATTTTCAGTTTTCTGAAGAGTTTAAAAGAGTTTTTAAAAGAGTTTTTAAGTCAAAAAGATTTCATCTTCTTATTTGTTTTGGGTTTTTGGAAATCAAAGAAAGCTAGGTTTTGGGAGATTGTTTTGTTTTTCATTTTCTAACATTTACAAGTGATTTCCCAAATAGTTTTCTTTGTTGCTGGTTTCCAAAAACACCTTGTTTCCACACTTGAGCTATCACCTATCCTAAACTATTAGGATCTTGTTTTTGTGAAAAAGATAAGAGAAAAGGAAAGAGATGTGTTTGAGGTTGTTTGTTGTAGACCTCATTGTTGTAAACCCTCCTTCATTTGTTGTATCCCTCTTCGGTAGAGGTGATCGGAGTGGTATTGGTTGTGAGCCTCTTAGGTAGAGGTGGAGTTTGGTTTGTATCCCTCAAGTGTGAGGTGATTGAGATTGGTTTGTGAGCCTTAGGTAGAGGTGTTTGTTGTTGTTGGCTACGGGCCGTATCCCTCTTCGGTAGAGGTGGATTGTGGTGTATAGCCTCGGTGGCTTTGTAAGTTGAGAGAGGAGTTTGATACTCCTTATAGTGGATTGGGAAATCCTACACGGTGGTGTAGGCGGGGATGTAGAGTTGGGTACTCGAACCTCGAAACAAATTTGTGTGTTTGCGTTGATCCTATTGTCTCTCAACTCTACTCTCCTTAATTTGTGCAATCATCATTCATTTCATACAAGCATCATTCATTTCATACTTATTATATATTTGCTTGTGTTGCCTTGCATCTTATTCATATTGCCATATCATATATTGCTTGTGTTATGCTTGCATCTCTTATTGCTATATCCTTGATTGCTTGGCTTGATTGTGTGTGCACATTGCTAGGATTGCTTGTGTGTGTGTGCCTAATTTGTACTCATCCAACAAAAGCTTCACATAGCACCTCAACCCATTTCAAGGGGAATCAAGAGGAGTTAGTCCAGAGCCTCGCAAGGGGAATTCGGCTACACTTGTTGTATTGTATCAAGTTTGTGCAACATTTGCATTAGCTTCCGCATTTAGCGCACTTAGTTTGCATTAAGTTTATTAGATTAGCACTTACACCTATTCACCCCCCCTCTAGGTGTTTTTCACTTAGTTGGTGTTTAGCTTCAATAAAGGATTTAAAGTCAAGTTTTAGAGCTAGCACGTGTAGATTCAAGAGCTCGCGCATCAAGATTGCATCAAGTGCTTAAGAGGAGTCTAGCTCATTGGATCAAGATTTGGACCAAGTCAAGAAGAAGAAGAAGACATTCAAGAGAAGACTTGTGTCTAGGTTTGTTTGTAGTAAGATTTTATTTTTAAATAAAATGTAAAAGATAGATTAGTGCTCAAGTTCATTTACACTAACACACAAGATTTATATGTGTTTTCATAAAAGAGTTTTCGTTTTGAAAAATACTGGTTTGATTTTTTAAGATTAAAAATATATGTGTGCTTTATCAAAACTTATTTTTAAAGCTTAATGTCAAAAACATAGATATTTCATCATATATGTGTAGTGGATCATATCCATACACTCTAAACTTAAAAAGTTTAGAATATTCTTATTTTTGTATTTGGAGAAGTTTTAGAAAAATCAGTTTTGTAAAATACAGATTTTTGTTTAAGGCAAAACTTTCATATTACAAAAATAGTTCAAAATGTTTGTAACATGTTTTGATTTTTACTCAAACATGTTTGTATATCAAAGTATATCAATGAACTTATTTTTATAGAATTTGTGAGAATTTATGGGATTTTATTGAAGGAAAAAGATTGAGTTTTTAAATCCCTAAAACCTATTTCTGGCCTTCTGCCAGTCGATCGTGCCAGAGGTCGGTCAACCGACGTGCATAAACGTGCATGGCTTTGTTTGGCTGGAGGGCCGGTCGATCGACCCGGTCGACCGCTAGAGTGTTCTGCTCTCTGAAAATGGCCCCGGTCGATCGGGTGATCGACCAGCAGAGAGCTTCTGCTCTATGTATCCAGGCCACGGTCGACCAGCCGGTCGACCGCTCGCACAACGGTCAAAAATTTGACCGTTAGCCGGTCGACCGGGGGGTCGACCGACAGCAAACCAGGCTGCTTAGTTGGCCTCCATCGGCCACATTTTGAAGCCTATAAAAGGGGTTCTCTTGGACTGTTTTAAACATGATTTTAAGTGGGGTTTTAAGCTAGTTTTTCATACACTTCTAAGTGTTTATCTCAACTTGTTTTAGAGCCAAATATTTCCATATCAAAAGGAAAGTTTTTCAAGAGTGTTTTGTAAAAGAGATTTCTAGAGTTTTTCACCACCAAATTAATACAAGTTTTTCTCATATACACTTGAGCTATCCATTGCTACATCCATCCTATAGAGATCTTTGTTGTGAGAATGTTTGAGGTGATTAAAGTGTTTCGATCACTAAAGTGTTCTACTTTGTATTTTAGGGGGCGGACTTGCGGGTTCACATTGTTTCGAGTTCTAGTGAGAGCTCCGTGTAGAGGTGCGACCTCGGCAAGCTAGTGTGCTTGCGGTGTGTAGTTCTTGCGAGAATAAGAGAGGGACTAGTAAGTCCAAGGAGTTCTAGTGTGAACTCGTTGTAGGTGTTGTGACACTGAGTGATCCGGTGGGATCGATTTTTAGTGAAAATCTTTCATAGTGTTGAAGGCGGGGACGTAGAGCAAGGGTGCTCGAACCTCGAAACAAATCTCCCGTGTTTGCGATTGCTCTCTCTATCTCTACTCGTGTTTATATCTTACATGCTTATATTGCTTTCATCTCTATATGATTGATATATATTGTGCTCTATTGTTATATGCTTGGGGATTGTTTGCTCACACTTGTATTCAACTAAGAGAGCTATAGCAGCACCTCAACTCTTATCTAGAGGAATCTTGAGGAGATAGTCCAGAGCCCTTCACTGGGAATTCAGCTACACTCTTGTGTTATACTTGGTGTGTCTAGTTTAATAGTTTTTAGTTTGCATAAATAGTTTTAATTTCGTATTAATTCATCATTAGATTAGCTAGTCACCTATTCACCCCTCTAGGTGATTTCATAATGATATTACATCTCAAACACTATGTTCTGCAAAATTAAGAGTCTCTATTTGATTTTAGAATTTTATTTAAAAAGGAACATTTAATTATAGCTACCTACTTTACTTAATAATTAGAAAAAAAACTTAATTTGATTCGCTGCAGCGTGATCCACGTTAGCAAAAACTGATTTCTCCAACCACCACTAATTTATATATTTTATTTCCTATTTTATCCTTCCTCATTGCACCTGACAGTGCTCACCTCTCAACCTTGACCCCGACGCAGAGAAATTCACGGGTTGACCTGCGCAATCAGGTCGTCGTGGGGATTAAAATGGGGGCAGGGAACTCGTCTCGGTTTCAGGGCGGAGGCCTAGGAAATTTTTTTGGGATCGAGTGTTTTGCAAATCTCGTTTTGTTCGTGTTTGCGATGACTAAGAAATAAGGCTTTTTATGCAGTTGCAATCATAATCGTAATCCTCACAAAACCTCAAAAATATGATATTGTGAGGTCGTAATCCTAATAAAGATGATAGCGATCATAGGCGCAATCATATAAAGGCTCAAAAACATGATATTTTTGTAAGGACTGCGGTTATGGTCACAGTCCTCATAACTAGTGCATTTTATGAGGACTGTGATCATGATCGTAATCCTCAGAATTAAGGTTGCGATCATTTTGTGAGGATTGCGATCATAGTCATAGTCCTTAATAAGGAATTTTTGTGAGGACTGCGATCATAGTCGCAGTCCTCTATGTCGTGACCATTTGTAAGGACTGCGATCATAGTCACAGTCTTCAAAAATTGAGAGTGGTCAGCTATATCGTAAATAGGGTACGTAGTCCCCTATACCGTGACCTTATAAGGACTACGATCATAGTCACAATTCTCAGAAATAAGGCATTTACGAAGCGGTCCGCTTTTTTTAAAGCGATCTCTTGAGGGTATTTTCGTCTTTCATCGTTAATGAGCGCTTTAGCGCTTGACACGTGGGCGCACATCCTTACTTTAAAAAAGGAGGTGGCTGAAGCAAACAAAATTATGAAGTTGATTTTTTTTAATTACGGTTCGACATTGGGGGTGTAGTGTAGTACACCTAGAGGGGGATGAATAGGTGTACGGCTAATCTAATGAACAAAATGCGGAATTTAAAAAACTAAATTACGACACACTTAGTGTAACCAACGAGTGTAGCCGAATTCCCGGTGAAGGGCTCTGGACTAACTCCTCTTGATTTCTCTAAATAAGAGTTGAGGTGCTATATGAAGCTCTCGTGATTAAACACAAGTGAGGCACACACTAACAAAAAGCATATAATATATGAATGAGCAATATGAAATGATGCAAGGCACAAATTAATAGAGAGAGTATAGAGAAAGTGGATCAATCGCTAACACACGGATATGTTTCGAGGTTCGAGCACACAGCTCTACGTCCCCGCCTTCACACAGAAGGATTTTCACTAACTTGTCCACACAGGACTCCCACACAGGGAACCTCCACTGAGGATTTGGGGCAATATAATCGGGAGTACACAACTCCTCTCTCAATTACAAACACAACCTCTACACTTAGAGGCTAGGCACAAAGTCACCACAAATTAACCTCACAAATGAGGATAGGCATAAAGCAAAACAACAAATCAACCTCTCACTAGAGGGATAGGGCACAAAACCACCATTCTAAAAATCAACGTCTACACAGGAGGGATAACAAAATGTAGGAGGGTTTACAACTTAGTGATCAAAAGACCACAAACCAATTTCTTTTCTCACAAAAACAAGGATCCTAATAGATAGGTAGATATGATAAGCTCAAGTGAGAAAATAAAGTGTTTGAAAATGAAAACAATAAAGAAAAACACTTGGGAAAATCACAAGATAGATATGAAATAGAGATCAAAAACAATTCCAAATACTCTCTTTTTCTTTGAATTTTTCAACACTTTAAAACAAATAAAGATGAAAACTTTGAACCCAAAAGCTCTTTTGAAAACTAGGAATTAAACACTTGAGAAGATGGAAATTTGCTCTTCAAAAAAACTTATTCAAAACTGGCCAAAGATTGGGGTATTTATAAACCCAATCAAAATCTGCCCGTTGGCAGCTGACTAGGCCCAGATTGGCCTTCGGTCGACACCGGCCAACGGTCAAAAAATGACTGTTGAGCCTGCCGGTCGACCACTCGGTCGACCGTGCCCAGAACAAGAGAGCAACGGCCCTCTGGCCCGTCGACCGCCCGGTCGACCGGGACAACCGAGAGTGGATTGCCTTCCCGTCGACCGACCCAAGGGGCTGGCCTGCGTGCACGTCCTTGTGCACGTCGACCGACTCTGGCTCCAGTCGACCGGCCCGGTCGACCGCCAGAGCCTGACAGGGCTGATTATAGGACTTGAAAACTGGGTTTTTAATTACCAAATAAATCCCATAAATCTCTAAAAATTCACAAAAATAGTTTCAGTATAATACTTTGATATACAAACATGTTTGCGTAAAATCAAACCATGTTACAAATATTTTGAACTATTTTTGTAACTTAGAAATTTTGCCGAAAACCAAAATCCTTATTTTTCAAAACTTTGATTTTTGAAATGGAAAATCGTTTTGTCCAAAACTCATCCAAATACAAAAACATGATATTAAACAACTTGAAGCATGTTGTATATGGATATAATCCAATATACATGAAAGATATATATATCACTGTTTTTTACTTAAAATCCAAAAATAAGTTTTGTTAAAATATCAAAACTCCAAACTCATGAAATAAACTATCAAACTAAGTTTGTTTAAATAGTTGAAACGTAGATGTATATAGAATAAATCTAATATACATAAACCATGTAAACTTGTTTTGATTCTATCTATTCGTGAAAACCAAGATCGGTTAAATTAAAACCGAAAACCAAAACATGAAACTTAAACAAGTGTGTATGTTGTGAACTTGAGCATATCACACTATCTAATCTTTAACAATGGATCTAAAATATAAACTAAATAATGTACCGAAGTCTTCTTGTAGAGCGCCGTCTCCAAGTCGACTCGATCCAAACGTGATCCACCGAGCTTGACTCCAAAGAATGCTAGATATGAACTTTGACGCTCGGCTCTTGAATCACCATGTGAAAGCTCTAAAATATCTTTGTTGAAGATAATCACCTACTAATATCTTGATTAAGTATCTGAAACTAAACATCACAAGATTATTAGTAAACTATAACTACATGAGTTAATCATCATCAAAACTAAAGTGGAAGGTCTCTGGGCCAACATGTAGCAAAATACCCTTTAAAAAATTATAGTGTAGCAGAATACCCCTTTAAAAATTATAGTGTAATATAATAATAATATTAAATTGAAAAATGAGTGTATTTGATATTAGATTTGGATGCACAAGTAAGAACTAAAATGGGTCTTCTTAAGGGCCATGGTCAAGGTCAGAGCCACGGCGGGTAGTAGAGACCTTGACCCTAAAATAAAACGGGTGCAAAACAAAGACCCTAATCAATACCTGTTCTTGACCAGGCCGGGGCCAGTTTTTTCAGGCCAGGTTTAGACCCTTGGGCCGACCAGGACTATTATCATCCCTAAATATGGCCATCTCTTTAGGAGGCTCTAATTCTGTAAGGCCACGAACCTTAGCCTTAACTTAACAGTGGCCCAATGCAAGCCCGAATCCATAAGCTCGACTCTACTCTAAAACAAGCAAATTTTATTACTGTGATATGCTATTTATGGTAGTACGACTACTTGTAACATGATAATACCCTTCAAATTATAGTTAACTAACTTGTAATATGGAAAGTACGTGTAGATAATTATATGTAATAAAGTTTTCAAACAGACTTCTTTTTAGAAAATGAGACTAACATGGAAATTTTATCTACTTGCCTCTACCAGACAAATCTTAAATCCTAAAATAAATTCTATAATCTAGAACGAAAATTCATAATAACTTTGGAGAGAATGATGATGAGATGTATGGGTTTACCTTCTTTCCTTTAATCCTAGGTTCTGTATATTTAAATTAAAGCTTATGATTTGAAAGGGAGAAAATAATTGTTTTTAATATATTATTTTTTTTCCTTAAACAAATATTACCTTGACATTAAGCCCAAAACTAATGAACCAAAACATCAATAGTACGATCATCAGTGATTTTTAAAACAAAAAAAAAATAATAAAAGAAAGAAACAGTAGCAATCAATTTGGCACCATTCTCAAAGATAGGGCTGACCGCCTCGCGGGGCCTGCACTTTCATCTCCGTTAAGGCATTATTATAAGTTTGTTAGTCAAACACACTATTATCCAGCTGGGGGAGACGTTAACTCTGAGAATTGATAATGAAAGAGGGAAACATTCAAACTTGAACTTTTGGTTGTCAATAGTGAGATCCCTCGCTTGTTTTGGTTTATACGAACGGGCCTGTTTGTTTTCCCGCAAAACGTCACAAAACTGCAAGTCGTAAAACTCTTTTCCATTTTCAGCTGTTTGTTTCGTTGCAAAACATTTCACAAAATAAAACTCTCATTTCCCACTTGCAGTTGCTACAGTTAAATTTGTGGTCATAAAAATCTCACTTTACACTCAAATTTCCCACTTGCAACTGTTACAGTTAATTTGTGGTCATGTAAATTCTACTTGTAATACATTCGTAGTGCCAAAGCAGTTACTTGATAATCAATATATAATTTAATATTATTAAATATTTAATATATTTAATATTTTTAATAGTGTTTAATTTCTTACCGAATTATTTTATACTGGTATTTTTTAGTTTTTTATTATTTTAAGATTGTTTAATATTTACTATTTTATTATTTTAATTTAATATATAATTTAATATTGTTATTTAATACTTTATTATTTATTAATATTTACACCAATTTTCTTAATATTTTATTTAAATTTAATATTTTATTAATATAACAATAATGTGTTTTAATATAAAATTATTATATATTTAATTTATTATTTCCTAATATAAATAATTACTTTATTAATATTATAAATACTTTAAAATTATATTATATTTTATTATGTTAATATTGTAATAATCATTATAATAATATCATAATAATATTTCATTATTAAACATATAATTATATTTTACTTTGTTAATTATATTTTATAATATTACGATATTATTATCATAAAATTTAATATTATAATAATCTTAAGTATTTTATAATATTATAATATTATAACTATATTTTATTAATTTTCTTAAGATTTTTTTAATATTTATGTTTTATTAGTATCCTTAAATTTTTATTCAGTTTCTTTAAATTTTCTTAAAATTTTATAATTACTTATTTAGTTAATATTGTAGTAATATTTTACTAATTTTACTAATATTTATTTAATATTATTGTTATAAATAAAATATTAAGATTATTAATTTTTTATCTCAAATTTATTAATACAATTTAATTTGTAATAGTAGATTTAATTTAATAGTATTTATAATATTTAAATTACTGCTACAGTTAATTTGTGGTCAACTTTTCCACTTACACTTTTACATTACCAACCAAACACCGTAAACACAATATACTTATCATTTACACTTTCATTTTATCAACCAAACACCGTAAAAACACAATATACTTTTCCATTTACACTCCACTTTATCAACCAAACACCGTAAAACACAATATATTTCTCTGCTACAGTTCATTTTTCCATTCTCATTTTACGACTTACGATTTGCGACGTTTTGCAACGAAACAAACAGGCCGTTATTATGTGGGATAAATCAATGCAAACAGTTGAAGATTCTTTTTAAGAAGAGATTGGAGAAAACCTCTGTACTCTCTCGTATTGGATTTAAGCCCAATTCAAATAGATACAAATGATAACCATAATACCATCCCAATTGTTAGGCTAGGGGATTCTGGGATTCTTGTTCATTATTTTCTTTGATCATAAATTATAATATAGGGTAACAAATAATATTGATCATTAAGCTTACAATAGGAAAAACATTTCCTGTTTTATTTATTGTTCATGTAGTGGTCAGTTTCCGATCTTCTCGAGATCACACATGTCCAACCTACCTCAAACAAGTGAATGACACGTGGTCGCTTCTAAAAAATCTGAATAGGAATCCTCACCCAAT